>OZ005652.1:199231272-199524373 GCA_963930645.1 Salticus scenicus
AGGAATTTTCAATACATACGCTCAATGCCATTTTCGTAAAACTATACGTAAATCACCCTTGATCTTCAGTCGTTCAATGCCTTTCTTCGAAGGTTATGAAAAGGATTCACATCCATTATTTTATTTTATTTTATTTTACTTTTAAAAGGGATTGGATTGTGGCATCATTCTCATCGGAAGTTTTATTTGCCTGAAACTATTTAATTAATTATTCATCTGCACACAGTTTAAATTTACAAAATATTTTCACATAAAGAATTTCATAGAAAACAACCATTTGCGTTAAAAAAAAAAAATAAAATAAAATAAAAAAGAAGGAAAGAAGAAAAAAAAAACCTAATTTTTAACGACTGAATAAAATAAAATAAATAAAAAGGAAATTTTTGAGCTATAGGTGTTGGTTTTTAATTTAAAAGTAAATTTCGTAAAACCATTCACCTTTAAGAACAAAACAGTTGAAGATGTTAATATAAGTGCACATTTAAACATTCTTTATAAATATAAGTGCCTAAAATAAAAGATATATTCTCTGGCATTTTGTTTGCCTCTTTTGTTTTTCGTCCAGCATTTGCAGATCTTTTAGACAGCTTTTTAAATTTGATTGAAATAAAACTGCTTCCTGTAAGAATGCTCTTTTACATCACTGCACAATCAGGCTTATGTTTCTAATAACCTAATTCACTTGTTAAAAAAAAAAAAAAAAAAACTTTTCTTTGTCATAACTGCATTTTATATCTTTTTTTACGAAACATTTCCTTATAAGAGGGGGAAAAAAGTATGTTTGAAAACCAAGAACTTTCTGCTTAAAATTTTCTATCGCTACTCTCAATTATAAAATATCTAATATGCAAAACATATCTTAAAAAAAAAAAAAAAAAAAAAAAAATTAATATACTTAATATAGTAAAAAAAAAAAAAAAAAAAAAAAAAAAAAGAGGGGGGAGCATTTTTTTTCGGGGGGGGGGGGGTTGTAAATCAAAGTTCTTGATCTGGAATTGAAATATTTGTTTGGTAATTAATTTTCATAATTTAATAACTGATCACAATTCATACCCTAGATATCACACCTTCTCCCCAGAATATCCAGGGAAGGTCTTTTCAACCCCAGACATCCGAAGGAATTCCTGGGAGGAAAGTGAGGTATATGGGACCTATATATAGAACTTCTTGAATAGATATCCTGAATCCCCGCCCCATTCATAAGAGTATTATTAAAATAACATATTTTGTATACACTACAAAAATCAATCATCGGAAGTGGTGATGGTGTTCGGGTCAGGGCTAATTGTTTACATTACGGATTCGGGAAATGGCGGGAGGACGCCCTCCGTAAGGGTCTTTCTAAGGCGTGTTAGCGTGAGTTTCGGAGAAAAATCACGGAAAACTCAGAACAGCTAGGTCGACGACTGCAGCTAGAAATCCAACCCGGCACTTCTCGTCTTCCAGCGTAGAACCTTTCGGCCACTGGTGGGGCCAATTAACGGAAGAGAATATATCTCTTTTATGTCTAACGAACAACTCCCATGAGATTGACCGAAAAAAAAAAAAAAAAAAAAATGAAAAAAACCTTCCTTCAGTCTAAAACTTCCATAACCATCACAATGTCCATTTGGTCAACGCTTTACGAGCAATGCAACGCACAAGCAGTGATGCCAATCCCATCTAGAGTAACTCTCTTTAAAACGCAGACTATTTTTGACTCAACAACCTCTCGTTTTTAAGAAAAAAGAATGAAATTAATTTAACAAAAAAGAAAGACGACGAAAGGAAGAAAAAAAAAATAAGGCGAAAAATAATAATAATAAAAAAAGACCGCTTACCTGCCTCGTGATATCCGGAGCCGTCGTTTTTTATTTGAGTCTCTGTTCGAACACAGCACACATAATGAAAGCACGAGAGATCGGGCAAAAGCGCAGGGGAAGGAATTTCATCGGCGTCGGCCGGTTCGAGTTCCGCGGCGACATTGGGTTCGCCCGGGGGCCGAGCAGCATTCTTTCGGCGGTAAGATCCTACGGAAGCGGTCAACAAATTGACGAAACGCTCTTTGCAGGTACAGTCAGTCGTGCAGAGAGCAGCAACTCATAGGATGGGTGCGTTTTCTGCAGAACAGCCACGTGCAACATGGCAGTATACCAGTTTGAAGAACCGCGGGATCGGAACATGGAAAGTATTACTCATCCCCCTTTTTCCCTTCCCCTCTCAATCTTGTTTGAGCTACTAACTGTCCGAGATGCGGTTGAGAAATATTTCTCTCTTTGAAGCAGGCGTTGGTTGGTTTTCGGCAACCATGATGACACGAAGCGTTTATTAATACGATCATTAATATTACTGTTGCTGTTATCATTGCATTTTTTAAATAAGGGGAAATAATTTAAGGTATCACGGACCATTGAAAAGACAATTTTGGCCCAAAACGATAAATGTATCTTATTTCATTAGACAATTACCCCCTCCCCCCCCTCCCAATTCTGTGTAATATCAAATCTTAAACTCCAATGTCGCACTTATACAATAAATCTGTCTTCACATTAACAAATCGAATTTTGGTGTTGTGGGAGTAAGCGGATTGACTGCACAAGGGTCCTACGCCTGAGGAGAAGTGCCCTCCATGAAGGTCTTTCTAAGAGGTCCTAGCCCGTATTTGCGCAAGTTTTGGAGAAAATTATGAATGACTTGGCCAACGAGCACGACCTGGAATCGAACCCGGGCCCTCACGTCTATCAACTTAGAGCGCAAAATCGCTTGTCCGCTGGTGGGGCAAATCGAATTTGGGGAAAAGAATAACGCATTTTGTTGATTGCTATTTTTCTAAAATTTTCAGTAATCCATATTAGAAGGGTAACTTTCAAACTTATACTATGCATGCATTTTAAAGGCTATATACATGACATGCATTTTATACAGAATCCAGTGATGCCAAAAGTGGGTCCAGGCTCCACTGTATATACATGCTCTCCCTACACTATATGGATACACTATATGAATATATTAATATCGGTAGGTAATCATTTGGTGTTTTTTAATATCTCCGGAAAACATTTTTTTTTTTCTTTATTATTGTTATTATAATTATAATTATTATTATTACTGTTATTACCACTCTGAAAAACAGCTTTCATTTTTAAACTACTTTTCTCAGAAATGAGAAATGCATAACTGAGTGAAATTTTACATTTTACATAAAGAAGTAAAATTTTTATCAAGCATTGTTTTTAGAAACACTTTTAGATATTTTTATCAAATATTTTGAGCTGAAAGAGACATTTTGCATCACCAAATATTAAAAGTTATTTTTGGATGCATTTTAAGTTGCATGCGATAGTAGCAGCTTCCAAAACTTCCCACCTCCACCAATTAAACCTTTCATACGATAGCTCTACAATTGTGGAGCAAATTCTGTCAATTTAGAAGTTTACAAATAAAATACTAAAATAAATATTTTACTCACATAGATTTTCTATTCTGTCTTTAGAGTTATCTGATGGTAGCGCTTTTTACCATAAAACAATCAAAAACAAAAGGTGTTTGTCTCAAAACTTAGGGATGTACCGAATATTCGGTATGTAATTGGAATTCAGTCTATTCGGCCATATTACCGCATATTCGGTTTGGCTGAATATCAAATTATTCGGCGAAACTATTCGACTAGCTGAAACTATAAAAATTAAAATTTTAAAAATTTTCAATTATTTAAAAAAATTCTTATTTAACTGCTTTTTTTAATTATCATTAAAATGGTATTATCCATAATATTTAAGAAATATATTTAAATGAGAGGAACTGCTTTATATAACTTCTAAAGTAATATTAAATTAAATTAATTATTGATTTCATGAATCATATTTCATGATATCTAAAAAAAGTTATACTGCAATTTTTAACTGTCAAATTGGTTGGATATTTATTTTAATAAATGAAATTTAAGTTTATAAACGTCATTGTTAATAATTTTCTTTACTGTGAACTCAGCATCATACCACTATTTATGTATAGTAATATAGTCAAATATTTTTCTAAATTTGTTTTTGAAGATTTATTTTACTTTCTGTTATATTCAAAAAAGGAATGTATTTTATTTGTAAAAATTTGAGACTTCTGGTTTTGATGGATTTACACTTTTTGAGAGGTCCAGAACGAAATTTGACCATTTTTAGAAAATGTCTGTCTGTGTGTGTGCAAGACAAAATTTTTGTTGTAGCTCTAGCTTAAGAATTAAAACACAAAATTTCATATAAATTTATACGCAGTTGCACCTTGACATAAATAGAGCCTATGAAGTTCTCGAAGAAGAGCTTACGAGCAACAGAAGGTGTTGCCATCCCTGTTTTTCCTAAATTTTAATATGCCAGTTTTTGGCAAAGTTTCGAATAAATTTGTACAATCAGTATTTTAAAGAATCGTTGTGAAATTATACATTTTTAATAGAAACAATCAGCTAGGAAAAAAAAAAAAATGCATACGCAGGAGCGTCACTTTCCTAAATGTATAGATCTGTGGCAATTAAAAACAAAGTTATAGCCTTTTTTCATTCAATATATATATATATATATATATATATGTATAATAATGATGATCTATTAAGCATAGTAGAAGTCAAGCAACAGATACAAGATCACTGAAACACCAATGACCAATAAGATTAAAAATTTCTTTGAGCAGTTCAGAAAAATGAAAAAAAAAAAAAAAAAATCTTCAGGGGATCAAATACACAAATTTAAAGAATCCAGATTTATTAATTAACAGCCTGCAAAACAAACGAATCAATAAACTAACACAACAAATCTTAACTTAAAACCATAAACTACATCAAAATTTATGAAAAAATAATTTAAGAAACTTAAGAAAGGAAGAAAGAAGGCAGGCGACAAGACTTATGACTTGCCTGTGGGGTTAAACTAGTTTCACGCCGGCAACACTCTCCCAGCCTGCAAGACCAGAATAGGAGTCATATGGATTTAAAAAAGCAAATTTTCAAAGCATATGAATAACAATGAAACCACGAAGTAACAATGAAATTCACTGATTGAATACAATGTGTTTAATAGTATGATTAGAATTTTAAGAATAGTTGACAACTCAAAAAAGAAGAAACTGAAATTTTAATGGAAAAAGAAAGTTTGCATAGTAATACAAAGTAAATGCAACAAGCCTTCCGCTTTTTTTTTTTTTTTTTTTCAAAATACCACCCAACCATCCAGTCTTACAACACCACCCCACCTCCGTAATCAAACATCTGCCCACCCAATATATTTTAATAATATTTAAAAACATAGTGAAAGCCGAACAACAGACACAAGATCACTGAAACCACATAGACCAATAAGAAAAAATTTTCATCAAATTAAAATTACCCTAGAAGATTGATGTTTAATTGTTGAAACAATTAATTTTTACTGATAGATCCCGAAACAAAAAATACAAACAAGGAATGAGAAAATAAACAATTAAGACACTATTTTAGACAAATTTGAAGTAAGAGAAGCTCAGAAAGGTGAAAAAAAAAAAAAAACTCATCAGGGGAGGCCTTTTTCACTTTTGAGAACCAATGTACGATTTCGTTACGCTAGTGGCTGTAGTAGCAAATAACTAAGATGATCCTCGATCGTACATTAAATATTGAAGTCAAATATGAAGAAGAAAAAAGTAGAAAAACTATTTAGTACGAGAATTCAGATAATCAAACAATCAAACAATATATATATTATATATATAAACAATAAAAATCAAACATTACTCACTGTACGCGACAGCTGCATTTGCATGGAGTATTTAATAAATAATTTGTGGTACATGAATTTGTCTAGGAAAATATAGAAATTTTCTGATGACCACAACATACTAATTCAAAATAATTTTTCATTATTAAAAAATAAAATATTACTAAATATAAATGGTGATATTATTAAAGTAAGAAAAAATAGGACATTGACTGCATTTTATGGTGTTTATTCAAAGTTTGTAAGTAATAAATCAGCCGAATGTTCGGTATTCGGCCGAAACCACTATTCGGCGCATTCCTAAAAAGTATTTCAATGAAAGAGGTGTGTTGGTACGGTTTCAAGCCCAACCGTTTGCGTTAGAGACCTAAGTTTGAGTGTAATGCCCTCCGTGAATCTTCAATGAAAGAGGAAAAACTGTAAAAGTCAAGAATACACAAATATGTTTTTCTCCTTTTATGAGATTTTTTTTTTTTTTTTTCACAATTTTGTATTCCAAGTCATAGAATATTGTACTATTCTTTGAGGCTCTTCTCTCTCTTACAATTTCTCCGTCTCCGGCCGCCAAATCCTATGTAACTCTATGACGAAATTTGTTTCTTTGTATTTGATGTTTGTAATGTATTTTTTTTTTTTTTTTTTTTTTAATTCTGTTTTTACATTTTGAATATTTACATCCATTCAATTGATATTCGTAAATATATATATATATATATATATATATATTAATATTCATTTAGTATTTCATTTTGCAGCTAAAAAATGAAAAATGCACTTAGTTATTTTTTTAAAAAAAAGAAGAAAGAAAAAAGAAAGAAAAAAAAAAAAAAAAAAAAAAAAAAACCAGTTTTGAAAACAAGTACCAATTTAACGGTTGGGAATATTTAGAATGGGAAAAAAAATTTAAAATATGAGTTAGGTAATGTAAAATAATGTCGATAAAAAAATTTCGCCATAGAATAACCTAGGCTTTGACTGACCTTGACGATCTGTGATGTATCCTCTTAATTGTCAGAATGGTAATGCTTGACAGAAAAGCTTTAAAAATAAAATTACTTGTCGAATAAAAGCTGGTTGTACAATGTGGCAAGAAATCTCCCACCAATTCTCATCCAAATACCTTTATGAAATTTCTATATTTCCGATTATTTCGGAATAAAATTATATATAAGTAAGAAATTAGATCATTTATAAAAAAGAAACAAATATATATTTCCAAAATTTATAGTGTTGCACGGATATGTAACAAATGTTAAAGTATGTTGCTAATTCCACATGTATGACGTGCCCATCTCAAGCCTTTGTCATATGTTATAAAAAGAATCAGTTTTGGGAAAACAAAATCAATTTTAACGGTTATGAATTTTATGAATGTAAAAACGGAAAGAGTAATTCTGAAAACAAATTTTCTCAACATTGATTTTGGCTGTCAGCAAGAATATGCATTGTACGCTCTTAAATAAGCAGGTTCTACTGCGCCGATTTTCATGGATCAAATGACTGAAAGTGTTCCAATATTCATAGATCCAATGGTTCGAACTGTTCTGATGTTTATGATTAAAAACTAGGAGAGAAGGAGGGGGGGGGGTAATATAATAGCGTCTTCTATCCATTGATTTAAACGAAAATTGTGTTTTACAGTATAATAACTTTTTA
This sequence comes from Salticus scenicus, assembly GCA_963930645.1. Classification (NCBI taxonomy): domain Eukaryota; kingdom Metazoa; phylum Arthropoda; class Arachnida; order Araneae; family Salticidae; genus Salticus; species Salticus scenicus. The sequence goes on from OZ005652.1 coordinate 199,238,646, forward strand.
CATAAAGTTGAATACTACACATTATATGTCACCTAGAAAAGACTGAAACTTAGATATCATGTAAATCGAAAAAAGTTGCTGATTGGTGGGTACCATAATTGAATGAACATAATTTCCAATAAAAATAATATTGGTTCTATTCCATGCAGAAGAGAGTATCATAAAGCTATTTAAAATATAATAAAAAGTACAATAAAGCGAGTAGTACAATAAAATACAATAAAGCAAGTGTGTGCTGTTTCGAATTTGGTGCCTATTCTGTCGAACCGGCACCGGGGGTTCGGCACCAAATTCGAAATAGCATATACTTTTTCAAACTGCGTTATTAAGATTGATGAGATTTCATAAAAGCCGAGATATAACTTTCATGCAAATCGTCAGAAGTGTGATACCGCAGCGCCGCCAAATGCGCGATATACGCCTAAATCTAATCATCATTAATTAATCCGTTACAAAATCTAGTTAAGTGCAAAGTTTTATAGAAATCTTATCTTTAATTTTTAGCCCCCCAAAATATTATGAAACACACAGACTTAAAAGAGAATGACTCTCAGATATTTTCTTAAGATAGATAAATTATATAAAATATAAATTAAAAGTGGTCGTAATTAACTATTTACGGAGATAATACCACACAGACCACTTACATTTTTCCTAAGAACTTTCTATGGCCATAATCATAGAACCTTTGATTATGGCTGTATATATATATATTTATGGAAGTGGTCTATATGGTATTATCTCCGTAAATAGTTAGATAAATTATTTTCAGAACATACTAAAATACATACATTAATTAAGAACCAGAACAGTTTTACCAAATTTAGGGACTTTTTTTTAAATTCAATTTCACGAATAATTTTGAGCAGTGATATTTGATATATTTAGTAGGCGATTAACCTTCCGAAGTGATTAGGCAACCTTTACAATAAAATTTAGTGGTAAATTATGAATAAAAAAGCTCCTAAATTTGGCATAACGGAACTGGAATTAAAAATTGTTTAAGAAACTAGCAGTTTTTTCTTATATAGGTATACGAGAAGAAAGTAATAAGGCGGAAAAACACTTGTCTTGAACGCTACTTATATACACACAATTTTAAAATTGCATTTTTTACCAAGGCTTTGTAATCGGTCAATAAACTTTAAACTCACCTGAAAATGTCTATGTCCCTCATTTTCGTAGTTAGTGGGCAGAACTGGCACGGGGTAGCATCCAAACAAATGCCCGTCAAATTGAACAGAAGGTGAAACCTCACAATCTGCCTCTATCAGTTTACATTTAAGGACAATACAATCATAGAAGCCTACTGAATGTTTAATCCAAATCCTAAAAATAAAGAAAAAAATTTCATTGTTTACGGAATGGGTGATTATTTTCATTAGAAAAAAAAATGGTGGGACAAAAACTAAGAACTATTTATTTAGAGTAATGAAATAAAACGAAACTCTTAAATATTAATTGTTTCTTTTATAAATTAAATTATAAGTTCACATTATAGTTTTTCTAAAATTCTCCCCTTTTATGATAAAAAGTAATAATGCATATGTTATTAATAACAATATAACCATGTATGTAAAATATATGTTTATAGTCGTATTATATTTATCGTTGTCAAAATATGAATGGTTAATTATAATGTCAAAATTAATTTGTAATGCACTGCTTATGAACCATACATCAGTATGTATGTTCATTGACGTATACGTTTACATAATGACATCCCCCCCACCTTTTTTCAAGTCAATCGACTATATATATATAAAGAACAAATTTTATTTCTTTATTTGTTTTTAATAAACTTATGTAAACAATTTGCAGAGTTACTGTTACCCGTAACTTACCTCCTCATTATTTTTATACAATTATCTTTACTTTATTCAACCGTATAAACATATTACAAAAAATTACTATTTATAAGTAGCGGCGGAAAAAGCTTCGGACAATGGTAACTCTAAATTTATAAAATGATAATCAAGGAGTTCATTCAGATCTATTTATAGGGTATTTTTCAATCTATTTTTCATCAGTATGGCTATTCGTGATTTTATGATTCATTAGCAAGAGAGTATTTTGAATCTTGAATTTTTTCACATTATATATTAAATAAAAATTGTTCATGGACCTCTCTATTTTTGGTTCTTATAGGTAATTTTGATACTAGTCGAACTGGGGAAAAAAAAAAAAAAAAAAAAAAAAAAAAAAAACTAGATGAAAACTAGTACAGGTACAGTAGGGAATATATGGAATATCCGGGTGAAATGGAATACCATTATATCTCGTACGGTATATAGATATAGTAATAAGACAGATTGATCATTGAGGGAGGAAAAGTGATTCCTTTTTGCTCGGGAAAAGACGGCCATTTTACTCTCTTATGGATATCTTTACCGAGTTAATTTACACGGGAATACACACAGATAATTTAGCAAATAAAATTTATTAAAAGATAATGAAAAACTCCAAATACCCATTTTTCGTTTTCCTTTCCTTTAACTTTCTTTTCTTTTTCTCCCCCCACCCCCTTTTTTTTAACTATACCCTAGTACTCATGTCTGCACAAAACTGACTTTCTTTCTTTCGGCATTTATTATTATACTTCTTTGAGATAAAAATCGTCTGCATTGATCGTGAAAAATAATTTTAATAAATTATTTGTATTGCGTAAGTTTGTATTGGATTATATATGGAGGAAAGTCGTTGTGGTGGCCACAACATACTAGTTATACATTAAAACTTCTGCGGCTGCTAATTACAGTCAAAAGAATTTTGAGAATTCCGTATTACTTACTAATATAAAATCTTAAAAAATATTGTTATTTTAAAAAAGTATTCCATTAAATATGATGACAGCAATTATTTCATAATAATAACAAAGCAACTGATGATAAAAATTATATTTTTCATAAATTACTTGAATATGACTTATTTATGAAAGCTTATCCCATTTCTTTTCGTATATTTATTAGAACACTTAAAGGTCGCGCAATATTTCGGCATTTTCAAAATTCATTAACATTCTATTCTATTTCTATTTTCGAGTTTTATATTCTCTAATGGCTGATGCCAAAAAAACTTTTCCGGCATCAAAAATCTTTGCTCGTTAACATGGGGATGATAGATTTATATAAATTACTATATATCTATGGTACGGTACTGCCACCTATCAGAAGCGCGTTAAATGTATTCACTGGGCCTCAAATATGAACGGTAGTTCACTTTGTGTCAGCGAGAAGAGCAGTTTATGTTTCATACAACTTCTTCGGTTTATTAAGATTCAGACTTTTTTGGAAGTAAGTACTATTATGAATTCTGTAATCTATATACGAAGCAGTAAAATGATTGAAAAGATAATGCCATTTCTGGTAGGGAAGTTGAGTTAGTTAGCAGTCTAATTCCCGTGAACTTATTTCTACTAACAGATGATTGAATTTAATTTATTCTCCAAGATGGCGATTCGGGTAATATTCCACATTATTTGCGATTTTTTGTAAAAGTTGAATGTTGATAATTTTTTCAATACTGTTTATTTTTAATAGTGATTTCAAAATAAAGTGTTTATATTGCCTTTTACCTGATTTTCTGTAAAAATGCTACCCTATTCTATATTATCCGTTGATGAAATGGCTATTCCATATTTTCTGTCATAAAAATTCCATATTATTCGCTTGGTCTCGAATCCACAATGATCTAAAATGCTGCAGTTTATTATTGTAAATTGAAATATTCCATTTTCACTTAATTTCCTCCGTCACAAAACTTTCTTCTATATTTTTTTATACAAACTCACCCAGTACAAGTAATTTATTAAAATAATTTTTCCCGTGATAAATGAAGACTATTTTTTTTTCTCATAGAATTATAACACTAAATGACCAAAGAAAGTCAATTTTATGCTCTACTAACGATATCTTCAATGTGCACTCTTTACTATTTTTTTTTCTTTCCTTTAAGTGTTTCTCTCTCTCTCTCTCTCTCTCTCTTAATAACAAGAAAAGATAACTTTGTTTTAAATTATCACAAATAGATGGTTGAACCATTCGTTTTAAAGGTATTTATTGATGAGGAATGAGAGCAGCATTGCTTATGTCCCCCCCCCCCCCCCCCAAAGAAAAAAAAAATCTTGCCGATTTTTACCTTTATAAATACTTATTTTTAATTTTTAATTTATAATGATTTGTTAAAATAATTAATACCGTGACATTTATAGGAAATTTGGTTCTTTTCCACCATACTAAATATTTAGATTAAACGGGATGGCAACGCCACCTGTTGGACTACTTTCACTAAGTTGATAGGCATTAGTTTATGTCAAGATGCAAGCAAATATCAATTGGTATGAAATTCTGTGCAGTAGTTCCTGAAATACAGTTGTCATAATTTTTTTGTCACATAAACAGACAAGCATTTTCTATGAATGGTCAAATCGTGTTTCAGATGCATCAAAGCGAGTAAATACGTCAAAAATGCGAAGTTTAAAACTTCCATTAAACAAATATTTTCTTCTGTTTAATATAGAAGAAAGTAAAAAAATTCTTTGATTTAAAAAAATACTCAATTTCTAAAAATGAAATAGTTTTTCCCATCTTCTATTTAATCTTCCTTATAAAATTTTGGTCTGGTTAATGTTCAATAAGTTTCATTTGAAATTTAATGAACATCAATAACAACACAAAATAATTATATTAATAATAAACAAAATAAAACAATTCCTCTTTTTATGTTCGGCATTCAGATCCGTTATTTGTACGCATTTTTTTTTTTTTTTTTTTTTTTTTTTTAAATATGTATATATATATTTAAAATAATTTGATAGGACAAATAATAATAATATTTTTTTCTTTTCTTTCCTTTTAATTTTATATTACGCTATACCGAGTGGTATGAATTCAGTTACAAATTTTACTCGGGCCAAAGTTCAAAGTATACTATATTGGCTCTGAATGCTTTAGCTACATGATTGTAAACCAAATTATCTTCTCTTTGCACTTTAAATTCAAATTTTTCATTCGGTAGATAAATTACACCATTTGTATTCAAATACAATGTATGATTTTATCAGTCTGAATTACTTACAACGCCGTGAATTGATATAATCAATCAAGGCCTTACAAGTACGACGACAGGTTGCGAATTATAAGGCAATGAATGAGCATCGAATAAGGTTGTGAATGACATTAAAAGTATGAGGAATATAAATATATAATACATTTAGTTGGGATTTCCAAGATCATTTTAAGCTGAACATATATTGCAATATTTAAAAATATCTTACTTTTTTTTTTTTAATCACCATTTATTTTAATTGTTCTTAAATATATATATATATAGTGATTTATAACTCTTTGAAATAAAATCAAATAGTGTTTGCAAATTATCTATATATTTCTCTAACGTAATTCAGTTACGATTAAATTTTGTTGAAGCGATACGATAGTGACACATTTAATAAAACACTCGAGGATAAAAAATTATATTTATAGGTTATATTCAAGCACGCAGAGTTAGTTCAATGGTTTAATCAGAAAAATGTCGACATTCGTCTGATGAGATCTTTTTTTAGGAAAAGTATTTTAAAAGTTGCATCTTTACAATCTTTGCATGCGTCATTTTAAAGATAGCAATACTTTAAATATATATATAGAATAGGAATTATTGTCATAAATTGACTAAAAAATGCAATTATAAAAGCATAATCAAAATAGGTACAGTTTTCTTTTCTTTTTTTTTTTTTTTTTTTTTTTTTTTTCTACAAAAAATTATGTTCGAAGTAAATAAGTGTAAAAGCATCACCAACATGACAACAAAAATCGCCATGGGGGTCTCTGCCTGCGCAAGTATTAAAATTGGGTCGTCAAACATGAATTTATTTTTAAACCTTTTCTTTAAATGGTCTTACTTCCGCTACTGCAGAATATTAATTTGATTCTGATAATAATTTGGCTTCTGGTGAATTACAATTTGGGTGAGGAAATTGGTATAAGCTTTAGGAGTATCAAGTTTTAAATGTAAATAAGAAGAAAATAAATAAATAAAGTGCGAAAATTTCGCACGGGTTTGCTAGTTTCTAATCAATCAAAATTTAAAACTTTTATCTTTATTTTAACCGTTATTTATTAATTTGTTAATGCGTTTTGTATTATAATATATATTATATAATATGCACAATGCAAATGCATGATGTATATTATTAAATAACTGTTTTAGATTTATATTGCTGTAATATAAAAACAAGTTTTTTTTTTTTTTTTTTAAATAAGCGTAGCGTTTTTTTATTGATTATTAAAATTGCTAATTAGTCATTGACTGAAAACGTTTTGTCCATAGAGAAAATAAATGTTAACAGAAAAAAAAATTTTTTACATGAGTAATAACTTTAATTATTTCATTTAACAGCATTTTAAAATTTATTTTTAATTGAACATAAATTAAAATTTTTATTAAATTTAACGACTTAACATTAAGGCAAATAAAAATATCTTTTTAGAACTTTAGATGATGTGATGTAAACTACCACATACTCCAATATATATATATATATAATCCTAGAAAACCATTTCAACGTAACGAAATATTTTTATGACCTTTAAATTATAACTTAAATGCTCAAACAATCCCATATGTGTTCCTTAAATTTTTATATCCTGTTTTTTCCTACACAAGTATCTAGCTCTAACTGAAACACACGCGAAATCTTTGATTATGTATTGGTCTCTTTTAAACGTAATGCAGATCTACAATACCATGTTATGTCTTTTCACTACAGGGTGGCTACAAAATACTGTTACAAATATCGAATCATTTTATTGCACAAATATAAAATAGAAACTGATAAATACGGCAACTGGATAAACACTACCAATGAAAGTTTACCTTGAAATAAATTTTATTAGAATCGACCACCATCTTTATCGATTACTAACGATAATCTCTTACGCCATTGTCCGATTGCGGCACGAATCATTTTAAGAGAACTTTAGAATGAAAAAAAAAAAAAAAATGGGGATGGGGGGAGTCAAAAATCCATAGAAAATAGCATGGAAAGGCAAGAAAAAATTTGCACACTCACAAGTGAGAAAAAAAAAATAATAATAAACAAACACCAGTAAGAAAATGTAGGAAAAATAGACGAGGAAAAGAAATAGTAGCGCGGGAATAGTGGACTCAGGGGCTCTGAAGTTATCACAGAGGCCTAGCTACATCTGGCCTAAATTGTGCACTTACAGAAAGTTGACAATCACAGAACTAGAGAGAAAAATTGTTTTACCAAACGATTAAAATTAACTCTTAATTCGATTGTTACAGTATTTAGTAGCCACCCTGTAATTCGGTTTCCCTTTATCTTGAAAATAAATGTAACATCCGGCACATATCTGTCGCATACTTTATTTGAAAATATCGTACAATAATTTACTGAACTTCCTGTTTGCTACCAACGCATTTTGGCATTTACTAAGTGTTGTATTAATAATTTTCTTGGCCGGATAAAGTGTAGATAATTTAAAATATTATTATTACGGTACTTGCGAAGTAATTCAATAACACAGGAACGCTCTGTAAAGAAACAGGCATTGAACTATATCTTTTGAGTAACCTATTCGAAAAATCGCATGTGCTTATACACGATCTATTTACAGCCACGTTTTCTCTAATGTGGTGAATTTGGCTGGCTACCATAAGAAAGGTAACGCCGTCAACAATGAATCGAAGCGATCACTTCATCACCAACATGTAATAAATTAACGTTCTCGCTCGCATGGGCCCTCACTCCAACCCTCTCAAATCACGAAGTCTTAGCTAATCTCTAATTACTTCTATGGTCACCTAAATTGTGTTATCTTAAAAATGCTAGATGAAATAAATCGTATTCAACCTGAAAATAATGCCTTCTTCATGGATGGATTTTTGCGGCATACTTTTACATGTGTTTTATAATGTTTTTGTAAATTATTTTCAGTTAATTGTAACTATTTCCAGCAAAATAACTTCAGTGTTAAAATATTCTTCTTTAGAGTTGTACTACAACTATTCAATTGATTTCACCTTATAACTTATCTTCACCACACGAGTGATTCGTAGGATCGTCAGAAATTCAGAGAGGAGATCTGTAATCACGAAATAATAATAATAATAATGATAATAATAATAATAAAATAACATTCAGGAAATGATGAAGTAATGCTGTGGTAATATTTAATTATTGTCATTCAGCATTTAAAACCGTACAAATTTTAACATAATTAACTGATGAGAAGTTTTCGTGATTCTCAATGTCAAACCCACTCTATTATTAATTGTCGAATTTCATAATTGTTGCCGTTTATATGAAAGAAAAGAATTGGTGCTTTTAACCCACATAAGTGCATAATTAAAGATATTTTATTTTACTAGTTAGCTGACGTGTTACGGTATTTTTAATTTGTGTTCCTACAATTTTATTTTATTTTATGCAATAGGAGCCGCTACACGACAGTAAAACAATGATTAGGAAACTCTTAATCGCTAATCGCCGATTTTCTTGGTGAAAAGAATAATCATTGGCATATGATTTAATCAAATATAGTATTTTCTAGAAATACTAGCTGCTTGCTAAGAGGGCTGCTAAGGATTTATTCATTTCGATGTTAATTTGATTTATTCAAATATTTCTAATATGATTTAATTTTATTCATATCGTCTGCAAACTAATGTAAATATGTATATGCATAGTAAATATAACATAATGTAAATGTAATATAATCTAATTTAAAAAATAAATCTGAAATTTTATTTGGAGTATTTTAAAACTATGCAATACCGAAGTTACTTTAAAAAAAAAAAAAAAAAAAAAAGAAAAAAAAAAGAAATTTATAAATCTAATATACAGACATGACGTCACATTTTATGAATTAAAGCTGCTGGATACATTTAAGTTCCTTGGCATTAATGAATGAGGGTTAATGTAATTTAGCTATGACTTTTTCGTATCTGGCGATGAAAAAGTAAAATTTAAGAATTATTTCGTGGTTTTTCTATTGTCAATCAACAGCTAAACCTTTGTCAATGAATTAAGAATAGTGTAAATTATGTTTTGTAATTTTTTTCTTGCCAATCGAAAATTAGCATTTGAAAGTGTTTCCTTGTGAGTTCAGACGTTTTTCGCCGGGAATATCTTCTGCAGTTGGAAGGCACAGTATGGAGTTTGAATTGAGGGGAAAGGAGCAATTGAACTTTTAGAACAACAATAAGTACAAAATATTAAACGTTTGATTCTTTCATGACCTCTTAAATTCACTAATGCTTCAGTGAAGTCTCCAGTTTCTAGTAAACTTCCCAGCGCATCTGTTTAAGATATTTTTTAAGAATTATTTGGCTAATTTAAACAAATGTAATATATTGTCTGTTTCAAGCCGTAGAGTAATGGTACACTTCTAAAAGAGCTTAATTGAGTGCTATTATCCCAGTTTTAAAGAAATAGTTAAAATTAGGTTTTGGAAGTGAATAACTGAAACATTCGAAAATATATTCGTCTCATACATTACAAATATTTTTTACCCCAAATCATCGCCAATAAAAATCCTTTATGCATAAATTCACAAGTGATAAACATAAACTTCAATAGTAAGAAAGATAGTATAAATATAAATTAAGGGGGGAAAAAAAGGGAAATGAAAAAGAAAAAGAAAACGCTCTTAAGCTCTTTTCTGAAGAGTTTTGATTGATTGTCCTAATAAACGATAACACGAACGTTAAAATTCGTTATGTAAGTGATAGAAAGTTAAAGAAACCAACACATAAGTATATAATTGCTTGTAGGCATTGTCTAATGAATTATCCGCCACAAACTGTTTACTTAAGCTATTTTACAAAACTTTTTGAAAGATGGTGAAAATTTTATTGACGAATTCTAATCTAAAATTCTTAATTAATTCCTGTTATCACGAGTCATTTGTATATATGTGTGAGTGTGCGGGTGTTGACATGACTATTTGTGTACAAATTATTGAAATTTCGTACTTAAGAATCGGGAAAATGTAAAGTAACACTTATAAACGTAAATCTCAAAAGTCTTTAGTTACGAATATATTGTAAACATCATGGTTATACAAAAATAAATCACATATAACTCAGAAGAAATATTTTCATAGGACCTACTAAAAAATATATAATTAAAAAATAATAATATGGTGTGGCACTCATACGACTTTCTCTTACCTAGTATTTCAATACTATACACTGAGAAAAAAAATATACCGCCTTCCTCTAGAATGAATAAGTGGCCATTTTCTAAATCCCTTAACTAGAAATATAGATTTCCGAGCTATGTGCGTAAGGCACGCCAATAAACTGAATAGACGAAATTATCGAGAATTTCTAGTGTACACATTTCTAGATGGTGAAACAATATTCTGAATACTCTAAATATTCTGAATCATTTGTATTGCAAGAAATTCTAGCTTGATTTTCTAGAATTTGGTAATAAACAAAGATTATAGTTGCTGAAACCCGCCTCTTGTAGTCTCATTTATTTGCAGAGATTTTTAAATAACTTTGCCCTCGAGAATATAGGTAAACGCTCTAGAATTCTAATAGGGGCTTATAGAACTCGCTTTCCAAGGGGACTAGAATTTATAAGGATGACATGGAACTACTTTTTCTCGAGCCACAACTTAGATTCTAGATGTCAGTTACAGAATTTTTTCTCAGTGTAAACACAGGTTGCAGATTAAGGGATAAAATTAAAAAGTACTATGTGCAAACCTACATTAAAAAGAATTTAAATTAGGATGAACACATTCATTTGACAATTGTGTGTGAGGGGGGGGGGGGAGGGACTACCGCCTCATTCAACTCCCCCTCCACCCCAGTTTGATTATAGTACCTAATTTTATATAGAACCACTCCACCCATCATTCCCTGAAACTTATCAATCTTGAACAAAATTTCCAGTAGCAGACTTATATGAATATTAAAATGCAACATTTGAATTACCTACAAAAATCCGTTTTCAAGTTATATACAAAAATCAACCGTTAAAAATTTGACTTTACTAATCAGAGAAACTCAAAACGGGTCATTATAGAAAAACAAAAGCTGAAAATTCAACTTAAAATTCTTTATTTATCGGGTTATGAGAAATTTATTTTCATTCTTGAACAATTTTCCCTGACATGGTAAATATAGTAAAACTATTCCTCCAATAACATTCAGTTTTTCGGGCAGCTCTGTGAACGAATGGTGAATGACTTATACGAGACGGGGTTTTATGCATATAAAAAACATATCTTCATTTCATTATTTTTAATGTAATCTATGACGTTAAACTATACCTACCAAAAATTTTGCCCATAGACGTAATGTATTTGAATTCTCTTGGATGTGCCTGTTCACGAGCCATTTGCTTGATCTCAACGAACTCTATGACAGTGATTTAGACTACTGAGGTTGGGCTTCCTGCTGTTATTTGTTCTTGAGATATGCTGATAACACACGCACACGCAGAAAAATATACACAGACACATAGACCAACCACTAAAATCATGTGTTCAGGCAACCTCAAAATGTGTAATATAACAAAAACTAAATTTCTGAAAATTTCACTCAAAAATAATACTTTCTCTACCATATATCGATAAAAGAAACTAAAAAACTATAAACTTGAAGCGAATTTTGAATGACTGTAAAAGTTAACCTTATCCACATTAACTACCTTTTTTACTTTCCGAACACTATAGTGAGGAAAGTATTGTAATCATGTCAAAAATCCGAATTTGTGATTTTGATGTTTCTATACGTTTCGAGGTCCTCTGAGTCCGTTTTCACTATTTTTACGATGATGGATGTATGTGTGTGTATGTATGTGTGTATGCATGTGTGTGTGTATGTGTGTGAGTGAACAAGCTAGCGTCTAAACGCTTTGTTCGAATAAGCTGAAAGTTGGTATGTATATTGTAAGTCACCATAGTACGAACCCTATTGATTTTGGTGAATCTAGCACTTATAGTTTTTTTACAGGGACACCAGAAAAAATTCTTTATCATTATGGCTTATGGGGCCAAATTTTTAAAAGTGCGATAGCGTCTAAACGCTTTATTAATCTGAGCAAAACTTTTTTACACATGTTATAGGTCATAGTTGCACGAATTGTATAGATTTTGGTGAATTTAGCACTTACAGTTTTTTTACAGAGGCACAAAGAAAAATTCTTTATCATTTTGGCCTATGGGGCCAAATTTTTAAAAGTGTGATAGCGTCTAAACGCCTAATTAATCTGAGCAAAAAATTTGTACACATATTATAGGTCACAGTTTCATCAACTGTATAGATTTTGGTGAATTTAGCGCTCACAGTTTTGTTACAGGGACACAAAGAAAAATTCTTTATCATTATGGCCTATGGGACCAAATTTTTAAAAGCGTGATAGCATCTAAACGCCTTATTCAATTGAGCTGAAAATTTATATGAATATTATAAATCACTGTTGCACTAACTATAAGCATTTTGGTGAATCTAGCATTTGTAGGTTTTTACAGGGACGCAACGAAAATTCTGTATCATTATGATCTATGGGCTTAAAGTTCAGTAGCGTTAAATAATACATCGTGTAATATATGGAGAAAATTAAATAATACATCGTGTAATATATGGAGAAAAATACTCAAATACTCTATTATGGTTTTCTCTCTTTTGTTTGTTTAACAACTCCTCTTTCTTTACTTTATCTACAAAACTGTTAATTACTCATTGTTCGGAAAGTCGAGTGGAGTCACTCCAGATTTTTCCTGTTTAATTCCATCTTTTGACAAAAGTAATTCCAATAAAAATAATTCAATAAAATAAACAAATAAATAAATAAATAAATAATGTTTGTAGAAGCTGTGTTTGCAATGAATTTTATTTGCACTCATAATGACAGCTACATTCCCACATAAATACTTTATTTTACATTAAAAAAAAATATATATATATATAACATTCAATCAAACTGTCATTGATCCATTTTAATTTTTGCTGCAATTATCCCATAATGTTAGAAAATATTTCGTAATCTATGCATGATGACTGATGTTTTTCCCTTTCCTTTTTCTATATCATGACTTATTCTAATAGAATCATCGTCTAAATTTTTTTATTGTCTTTATTATTAAATAAATGTTACATTTGAAAGTAAATTTATTACTACGCTAATTCTTTTTTTTTTTTTTTTTTTAACTTTTAGACTGTGGCTCTTTTTTAAATTTAAAAAAAAGAAAAGAAAAGAAAAAGAAAGAAAGAAAATAAAAGAAAAGGAAGAATAGTAAAAGGAAAAAAGCCATTCTGCGATTTAAAACAGATAGGAAAAGAAAGAGAAGAGGTAAAGAGCGAAAAAGAAAAACGTGAAGGAAAAGAAGATTTTTAATTGAGCAGCTAATAAAGCCTCAATTATCACATTTTTAACAAGATAGGAACAGGTTCATTGCCACTTGCGGAATAAAATTCTAGGAATAAAAATACAACAAAGATGAATTTATGATACTTTCGAATACCGCTTGTTATTTTCCAAAATGATGTCACTTGTTTTATTCCTTGCTAAGTCACGTTAATTAAAACAATTTTATCTACATTTTTCTTGTAATAAATGGCATCGCCTGACGCGATATACATTTGTTTGTCAATGAAATGTATTCTTTATTAGCGATAACAAATCTTTATTCTAGACAGGAATCAAAACAAATAATGAGAAAATATGTACCTGAAATTTTTTTGCAATCTAGAGAACATCCCATTTCCCATTACTGTAGGAATATACACAGACGCTGCATTTTCATAATTAACTCTTATACATCCCAACGGCAATGTTTCCAGACAGTCGAATGAAAAACAGAAAATTTAAAAAAATTATCAGGTCTTGATTAGTTTGTCGATATGCAGCTCGAGACGTATATTCTCTTCATAAACTGTAGAAGAGCAATTGCGTTGCGTCACACTTAAAAATAATTGTGTGTTAATTGAACGTCAAAAAATATACAGCTCAAATTACTTAAATATAGAACTTATGACATGATTGATTTCACTGTACTTTTTCTTCTGGTGGTTCATCTTCACGCACTTAATTAATGCCAAACACAACTTTCAAAGTTAATTAAAAAATAATTATGACTTGTTTTATTCTTTTAGTTTACTTAGACTCATAAAACTAGTATGTAGTGACCACCAAAATACTTTCTTCTATATCATTTATTCTATATAACAGTGTCACCTAACGAATTTACACACATACAAAAGAAGAGTCAATTTAGCTTTTCACAGTTAGACTTTTATAAATTCAGTTTAGTACAATTTTTAGTAATAGGTGATGAAATGTAACATTCTCAAAAATCGGAAAAAGTAATAGCAGCATCACCTGTCGCCCGACATATACCACAAATTAAATCAGCATAATTTTTTATAATATATATCTCCCATATCAATTTTGACACATTTGTACGACATAAAAGCTGAGATATTGCCTTCTTGTAAACAGTATTTAATAGTAACATAGCAGCTCCACATGTCCGCCTATATGCACTCGTATTGAATCAGCTTAGTTTTACATGATGTTCATCTCACATACCAAGTTTGGTGCACTTATATATTAGATACATCCTTCCATTCACTGGGAGATATTGCAACTTAGCAGCGCCATTTTTAATTATTAATATCAAATGCTAATCAGCACCAGTTTAAGTTTTTGGTTCTTGACATGCAATGTTCATAAAATTTTGCTTACACAAAGACAAACATGAAGAGACTCACACTAAAACTGGAAATCGAAAATTTTCACTTTCTTCTTATGTATATAGAAGAAAGTAAAAATCATGGTAACTAAGTGTAAAATGGGCTTTCTGAATAATAAAATATATTCATTAAGTACATGTTAATTAAAATTGAATAATTCTTGCTAATTTGAAAGAAATATATATCGAGAAATATATATTCTTTATTATCAGAAAGAAAAGAGAATTCAAAACCACAGTTAATTGAACCTTTATTTTTTATTCTATTTTCTATTTTATTTTTTAGAAAGTTGTCGACAGAAAATAGAGAAAAAACATAGATCGAATAGTTTATCCACATTGCTCGTTCAAGAACAGTAATAACTTATTGTTAGCGTCACACTTAAAAAGACGTTTGGACCTCACCCGTGTCTTGACAGTGTGTACCACGACAGTGTCCGCAAATATCACCCTATTGACTTGCAAATTGATACACGTGATCATCAACCATAGAGAATTATTTTTAAATTTTTTGGTGTGTCTGTTGTTTATATTTCATGCAGAGGGACACACCAAAGTATTTATTATCATTACGGCCTATAGACAAAATTTGTGTGTAATGCGATAACGGGCGTAAAAAATCACTGGATTGACATATAAATTGTACACACGCTCGTGAACCATATGCAATTATCTGTATGTTTTTTAATGTGTATATTATTTAAGGTTCGTGTACAGGAACACAGGAAAGTATTTCTTATTATTATGTCTTATATACAAAATTTTACTTAAACGCATTTTAATTTGGGTACACTGCATTCAATATAATGAAATTAACATACATTATTAAGTTGTTTAAAAGAATATTTTCTCGAGAAAAGGTGTGCATAAAATTAATAGTTATCTGCAGGACCACACAAAATAATTCAGATTACATTTTGCAATAATCTAATAGAAATCAAATTTTATATATGTATGAGGTACATGGAATTAGTTTTTATTTGTATATATAATGTTTGTGGCTTATGGATAAGGTTACGCAAAAGAGTTTTGTACCGTTATAATCAGTAGTCAGAATTTTTTTAAGTGCCTCTTAACATGGTTACACGGCATTCAGCGTAATCAAATTAACGTACGTTATTAGAATGTTTAAAAGCATATTTTCTGTAGAAAATTGTACGCATAGAAATAGTAAATAGTTTACAAAGCTACACAAAAGAATTTGTATATTATAAAATCATTTGGCATCAGATTTGCTGCATGTATTTAAGAGTTACAAAGGATTAACACATGGTTATGTTATGAGTTACAAAGAAATATATATATATATATATATATAGAGAGAGAGAGAGAGATACAGACAGATACAACGGTGAGTTGAATTAACCGGTTTTGTAGTGAGTTAATCATATATATGTATATTTATCTATCAATGTATAACGTAATAAAATGCAAATTATTTTATACTAGCAAACCCGTGCGAAATATTCGCCCTTTATTTATTTTCTTATTTACCTTTAAAATTTGAAACATAAATGTTATACCAATTTCACCACCTAATTAAAATTTTAATTTAACAGAAGCCAAAATATTAATAGAAACAAATTAATATTGTACAATAGTGAAAGCAAAATCATTCAAAGAAGGTTTCCAAATAAAATTCACGGTTCACGACCCAATTTTCATACTTCCACAGCCAGTACAGTTTTAATATAGGACTCCCACGACGCCTTTTAAATTTTTGTCGCCATGTTGGCGATGACTTTTTATTAATTTTGGTATATTCATTTAGTTAAATAAATGAATAAATAAATAAATAAATAAATAATATAAATATATATATATAAATATAAAATAAATAAATAAAATAAACTAATTCTTATTTTGATTATATTTTTAATGATTGTGTTTTTTAGCCAGTTTATGACTAAAAAGTTCGTATTCGGTATATATCTTTAAAATATTGCTAGGTTTAAAATGACGCTTGCAAAGATTCTGAAGAAACAACTGTAAAAAATACATTTTTTCGTAAAAAAATCTCATCAGACAAATGTCATCATTACTTTCTTCTATATGTAATATAGAGAAAGTATTGGATTCGCGAAAATTTTCGACCTCCGTTTTTTGATGGATTTACATGTTTTGGGATTTCTAGATTACGAATTAATAGTTTTTAGAAAATGTCTGTCTGTCTGTATCATTTTTTTGTGGACGCTGTGTCTCACGAACCAATGAATGAAATTCAACCAAACTTGGTATTTAGCTGCACCCTGACATGAACTGGTGCTGATTAGATTTTGGAATCAATTGCTCAACAGGTGGCGCTGTGATCGCATTTTATGCACATTTTTAACATGACAGCATAGGACAAAATTCCGTATAAATGGGCATAATGAGAGTTATTTTACACTTGTGATTGTAAAATTAATATGAATTGATGATAATAGTAATAGTTAACTGGGAAAAAATTGTTGTGCATGTGGGAGCATCGGTTCCCCCCCCCCCCCCCCCTGGGAAGTAAGTTATCAAGATGGGTATCTTTCGAAAGGTCTCGTCAATACCTTTAAAACGAATGGTTGAACCATAAATCTGTTATCTCAACTTGTCTCTTAATATACAGGGTGACCCATGAGTCTGTAGACATTTTAAAAATTCATAACTGTTGAATGAATCGATAGAATTGAACGCGGTTTGCAAAAAAATCACTCTCGTCAAAAGTGATTTTTTTTTTTTTTTTGGTAAAGAAAAAAATTCAGTTAATTTTTTTGTCGATAGAGTACGTGGCTAGATCACACATTTTCATGAAAAACTGTACTTATTCGCCTTCAAATATTTACAGGCATATAAATCCTATCGTATGTGTCCGTCACAACCACAAATTACAGTTTGCAAACGAGTTATAACACTGCTAACTGTGGCTTCAGTCGGCGGTTCTTACCTGAAGGAAAACATCTTTATCAATAACATTTTATCCACCCAGTCAGCATCGCAATTAAAACTTCATGTATGCACAAGTAGGAGACAAAACAAGAAATAAACTGTTCCAATCGCAAAATTGTGCAATTTGTAGGACTTTCATTTGCATATTTTTCTATCACATCCGTGCGAAAAGTTTAACTATTTGTCTAACTACCGTCGACAAAAAGTTTAATTGTATTTCTTTCTTCCCCCCCCCCCCCCCCCCCAAAAAAAAAAAAAATCCCACTTCACGAGAATGATGTTTTCGCAAACCGCGTTCAATTCTATCAATAGTTATGAAATTTTAAAATGTCTACCGACTTATGAGACACCCTGTACATTTTAGCGTATTTAATGTTAGTATCACATGTTTGTGCTTGTTGTTGTATTTTTAGCTTATTATTTCATTTATACAAATTTATTTATTTATTTATTTAAATCGTCAAGTAGATCCTCTTTGTTTATACTTGATAACATTGTGGGATATTGATGGTGTATTTTTCCTTACCGCTTTCCCATTTCAGAGAAAATGTTATTTTTTTTCGCACTAACAGGTACACCCAAAGGCATTATAGCTGCTTTTTTTTTTACATTTATTTCTTGAGTTTTTATTCTTTCACCATCTTTAAGTTAAATTATGCATTTTTCAATATGTAGTATTCAGTTGTTTTGCTTGTATTTCAAATTCTTAATACATAATTTTCATCATGATGTGTAAAAATTATTGAGAATTTAACCATAACAATTGAAAATTACGTGTTAAAAAACACATAGTTTAAATTAAAGATGGTGAGAGAATGAAAATTTATAAAATAACTATAAAACCAGCAGGTATGAGGATTTTAGGTGTACTTATGCACTAACTGCTAATAAGTATTTGACACTTTCGAATTTAGACGTTTTGTTAAATATCTAGAAAAGTTTTTTGGGAGTCATCTTGAAACTTTTGTAGAGTAAAAAACATGTTATAACTCATATATTTCAGTAAATGTTGTATTCTGAATAGGAAAAGGGGACCAGTAACACATTAAGTAAAAATCAAAATGTTTTGTATCACCCTGTAAAAAGTAACGCTTTAAATATTTTTACTCTGTAGTAGCGTGGGATTATGAGGATTTTTCTCATTTATCTGTATATATTTTTATGGGGCTACCACATATATTTATGGAGCTATAACTTTTTTTTTTTTTTATTGGAAAAAAAATCACTTTTTAAATTATAACACGTAGGGTATTGGACTCAGTGCAAAGACATTTTTAGGAAATTCGGCTTACTGCATTAGACACGGCATACTGCAATCAGAATGCAAAAATGTTAAATATCTTACGAAATATGAACATTTTTACTAAATAATCTATAACGTGCACTAGCTTTAAAAAAAATTAATTTGCATAATTTAATATCTCAAAGCATTGAGCAACTTATATGAAAACCCCAATCAAATATCGTGTAAATTCAAAAGGTTATGAGTTATAGAATGAATAAAATTTTAGTTCTTCTAAAATAAATAAATAAATAAAATAAAAATAAAAAGATGATGATAGGGGTTTTTATTAATATTTATTTACAATTAGCGAACACTGTATTACCACTGGGCATTGATTCAATCAAAAATAAAAATGTGAGTAAGCTTATACTTTAGATTTTATTTTCAGAGGAACTGAAATTCTGTTCATTCTATTTCTCATAACTTTTAGAATTTACACGATATTTGTTTGGGGCTTTCATATAAGTTGCTGAATACTTTTAGCTATTAAATTATGCAAATGAATTTTTTTTTAAAGCTAGCGTATGCTTAGTTAAAAATTATTTAGTAAAAATTCTCATATTTCGTAAGATATTTAACATTTTTGCATTCTGATTGCAGCATGCTGTGTCTAATGTAGTAAGCCAAATTACCTGAAAATGTCTTTGTAATGGGTTTACACATAGGGTACTACGTGCTATATTTTAAAAAAAAAAGAGGAATTTTCATTTTTTCAATTTAAAAAAAAAAAAAAAAACATTATATTTCCATGAATATATGTGGAATATATGTGCCATATATTCCATATATATATATGTGTGTGTATGGAGGCACATATATTCATATATATATATGTGTGTGTATGGAGGCACATATATTCATATATATGTGCCTCATAAAAAATTATGCAGATAATGGGAAGAATCCTCTTAATCCCATGCTGCAGCTAAAAAGCATTTAAAGCATTACTTTTTACAGGGTGATCCTAAAATTTTGACTTTTGTTTAATTTTTTACTGGTCTCCTTTCCCTCTTCAGGACACAAATTTTGCTGAAATATAGGAGGTATAGCATGTTCTTTACACTACGAAAGTTTCAAGATGATTCCAAAAGAACTTTATAGATATTTGACAAAACGTCTGAATTCGAAAGTGTCCAAATACTTATTGGTAGATAGTGCAGCTGTCAGGGTGAAAGAAAAATAATAATGTGCCTGTAATGCTGAAGATTTTTATTAAAGTAGAACTTTAGAATACAAATAATTTAATAAAATTAAGATTTTAGAAAATAACAAATAAAATATAGAAAATAAAATTTTTGATTGATTAGTATATTACATATAATTATTTAATTACTAAGCATTTTACAAACAATAGATTCAATATACCTGAATATATAAAAAATACTAATAATAATAATAATATATATAATATTAATATAGACAGTAACATGTATTTATATGAGTAAATTACATACATAATACGTATATATCTAGAAGTATTTTCCACCCTCTAAACAGCAATGTAATAAAAATAAGTAACAATACAATCCACTTCCTTATAATAACAATAACAGAGTCCTGCGAAAACGTACTTTTTATTTATTTATTTTTATTTTATTTTTTAATTGCGTTAGATGCCCTTAATGTATTTTGATAGGGTGAATTCAGAAATGCATGCCTTTTCTTCTAATCACTTAAAGGTTTTTCACAAAGTAAGAATGCAGATCGGAAGGATTCGAACAGCCGTTATAACAAATTCGAAACTATTTATGTATAATATACACTAATAGGCTGTTATGTTCATATTATTACTTCCATTACCTTACTGCCGTAGGTAATGGAAGTATTGTATTCGGTCCGATATCGAAATTTCACCTGATTTCCACGTTTTAAGGTCCCCTGAGTCCAAAAAAGTGGTTTTTGGCAATTGGTCAGTGTGTCTGTATGTATGAAATCTTCTGGCAATCATATCTCCGAAACTAATAAAGACAGGTCTGGTGTACAGACGAATTTTCCAAATTTTGGTGAAAATTTAAAACCGGAAGTGGAACATAGGGAACCGGAAGTGGGACGGTAAGTCCGTATCTCAAAAACGGCTCGAACGATTTTCTTCAAATTTGCTATATAAACACTCTATAAGGTGTCCTTTCGAATGATATAGTTGGTTAGTTCAGGAAAATTGATAGGCGTTTTGTATAAATAGCTCAATTTCAGGTCTCGGAAGCGCGATTCTTTAAAAACGACTGTACGGATTTCTTTCAAATTCGCCATATTAACTCACTTTTAAATATGCTTTTGAATGTAATTATTCGTTTCTGGTCATTAATTGAGTTTTGTGCTTAGGTAGGTCAGTTTTAGATCTCGGAAATTGGTGTTTTAAAAAATAACTCTATTATTATTATTATTATTATTATTATTATTATGTAAGTTTCGTTTTATATGTCTTGATATGTGTATAAAGTTTTTCTTACCAGAAAACTTTTTGGTTCCTACTACTTCTTTAGGTCACTTTTATGTCTTCTGATCACATTATCTCCAAAAAATGCATATAATACGTGTAATAGTGGGTAATGGAAGTCGTGTGGCTGTTTCACACCAGATTTTTTTAAAAAATGTGTTTCTTTACATCGAAGCTGCCTTTAGCGCTTTTTCATTTGTGCACGGTTTGAAGGCCATGAGAGGGGGAAGGGGGGGGGGGGGTTCGATGCAGCCTCCAATAATAATATGCTAACATGTTAACACTCCATCGTCCCTGATACCTCCTCTACATCTCCTTAATATCTTAATGATACAGCTCTTCTATTTCTGCACTCGCCTCACTCACATTTTCCGGATAATGGCTTAAATGGGAGTTGAAAATGTGGAGCTAGAAGCTCAAAAAATCCCATTTGTCGAAACTATACGTGATGGAAGAGTTTGAGTAGTTTTTCCAAAATCAGCATCCAAAAATTACACCAGAAAAAAAAAACAAAAAAAAAAAACATAGCACCTTAAAAAAAAAAATTCATCGCTGACCTGCGTAGTGAAAACCACACCGCATTAAACCCTTATTCTCCTCAACATTTTCTCTTTATTACATGTTAATGTACTTTTCAAAAAATATCAGTTGCTCTTTAACATAATGAGAACCTCTCCAAATATCATTAACCTTCGCAGACCGCAAAAATTCACGGTCACTTCTTAATTTCCTCATCGTTTAAATTTCCTAGAAATAGAAAAAAAAAAAAAAAAAAAAACTAAATTTGTCTCTGCCGATTTGCTCACGTTTATATATCTTCTTGACCTTGGGAATCATCTCTTTTGTAATCAGAACTGAATCATCTGACGTTTCGAACGATCACTTATTTAAAATCACGTTTTCCAGATTCTTTTGTTCTTTTCTTCTAGAGTAATTTAACCTCATAAAGAGTTTTACTTTCTGTTTTGTATGTTTTCTTTAATTATAAAATAGAACGGTAAAGCAGTTTTTTTTTTTTTTTTTTTCGTCTTCGTAGAAGATATGGAAGGGCGTTTAAAACGAACAGTAACTAGTGGGTTTACAGATCAGGGGCCACAATGTCCCAACAGCAATTAATACTATTTATTGTATAATTTTTAATGATAAAAAAATTTTCTGCGCGAGGATGCTGTCATCTCCTTCAACCAATACCCTTAGAGACGGTGTTGCTTCAACCCCTTGTTAAATATATGCTCTTTCCACCTAATATTAGCATGTAACATTGCAGATAATACTACTAATAATATGCATTCAATAGTTACCACGAATAATGCATACTGTGATTCTTCTGTGTATCTCTAATCTAATCTAATCCACCACAGTGAGAGCACCATTCGCCAGGTATAAATTTCTGTGTATTTCTCTAAACTCATTAACACATTGTCGTCGGGGTATTTTCCTATTTTGAACAGTAAGTTCCGCCTTTTGGCGTTCCTCTGGAACGTTATATTATTTATTCAAATGATTTTACGTATGTTTAAGTTATTCAAATTTTATTCTTAGTAACTGATTCTGTAAATGTCACTGGTATATACGTACACCAGCAGCATATAACGTGTTAAACACGAACACGTAAAATTCTTTTTTTAAAGTAAAGTATCATTTTAGAAGAACGCCTGAAGGCGGGGCTAGTTTTTCATGAAAAACTTAATTTTACGTGATACGCAAGCAAATTGTTAATAATTCTATGCGCAAGAATTTCTACAGACACCATGTTTTTGATAATCTTAAAAGGGTACAATACCTAATCTCACCAACAACTAAAAGCCATGTTATTCTATGCGTAAATTTGTTTCTATAATTACTATTTATTTATTTATTTATTTTCATTTATTATTTTTCTAATTGAGTTTTACATTCAAAAAATTCACAACCGTTAAGTTTTAGCACTCTTTTTTTTTTTTTTTTTTTAAGTTTAAAAAAAGATGAAAATGTAACTCAGCTCTTTTTTTTATATATATATACTGATGGAAAAAAAATCCCAACACCAGGAAGGAGCTGTGCTAGATAAACGAAATTTGGTAGGCGTGTTTATATATCTGAAAATGACGTCCATTCAAATTTCGAGCTACGCGCATAAGTGTGGCGCTAGTAGCGACACTATGAACATGCAAATGAGGTTTGCTTTAAATAAGCGCTGTAAGGTTCGTGATCGTTATATACAGTTGAGATTTGACGTAGTGGGTTAATGTTAGTCAAGGATGCCTCTAAGAAGACGGAAAAGCCATTATCAACAGCTCACTGAGTTTGAACGAGGTCGTGTAGTAGGGCTACGAGAAGGTGGGTTTTCTTTCCGCGATATTGCAGAAAGACTTGGCAGGAATGTATCTACTGTGCATGAGTGTTGGCAGCAGTGGTCAAGGGAAGGTACTGCCTCAAGAAGACCGGGTTCCGGGCGGCCACGTGGCACTACTGAGAGGGAAGACCGCCGTGTTCGGCGTAGGGCTGTGGCTAATCGTACTGCGTCTGCAGCTGAAATTCGAGCTGCAGTTGGCACCACAGTGACACAACGAACTGTTACAAATCGGTTACTTCAAGGACAGCTCCGAGTCAGATGCCCTGTAGCGTGCATTCCACTGACTCCAAACCACTGCCGTTTGCGACGTGAGTGGTGTCAAGCTAGAGCTCATTGGAGGACGGAGTGGAGATCTGTTGTGTTTTCTGATGAAAGCCGGTTCTGCCTTGGTCGCAGTGATAGCCGTGTGTTGGTTAGAAGGAGGCCAGGTGAACGCCTGCTAGCGACCTGTCTGTGGCCTAGACACACAGGGCCTACTCCTGGAGTTATGGTTTGGGGAGCAATTTCGTATGACAGCAGGAGCACTCTCGTGGTTATCCCACGCACCCTGACTGCAAATTTGTACGTCAGTCTAGTGATACAACCTTTGTGCTGCCATTCATGAACAGCGTTCAAGGGGGTGTTTTCCAACAGGATAACGCTCGCCCTCATACCGCTGTTGTAACCCAACATGCTCTACAGAGTGTCGACATGTTGCCTTGGCCTGCTAGATCACCAGATCTTTCTCCAATCGAGCACGTATGGGACATCATTGGACGACAACTCCCGCGTCATCCACAACCAGCATTAACCGTCCCTGCATTGACCGCCTAAGTGCAACAGGCATGGAACTCCATCCCACAAACTGATATCCGACACTTGTACGACACAATGCATGCACGTTTGCATGCTTGCATTCAAAATTCTGGCGGTTACACCGGTTACTAATGTACCAACATTTCACATTTGAAATGGCTCTTCTCGCCAATGGCTCTACCTGTGATCTTGAAACTTTAATCAATTAAATATGTTACCTAGACAAATGTATTGCTGAAATTTCATTACTGTACAATAATTTTTTCTTGGTGTTGGGATTTTTTTTTCCATCAGTGTATATTGTGTCTGTAAATATAAATCTACAAAAAAGACACTTAAAATGTACAAAAAAGCCAAGCTCAAAGGAAGAGAATTGATTAAAGTTGTGTCTAAAAAGGGTGTGATATCAAATTACCAAGCTTACATTCAAATACTTATTTAATATTCCCTTTTAACTAAATTTTCACATGTGAATCAAGTGCCTTATGATAGGTTGATAGAAATCCTTCTTTCCTGTACTAAATACATCATAGCGTGTTTCTGAAAAATATTATTATTTTTATTTATGTATGATGGGCTTGGCGGCCATCTTTGAAAGTTTCACGTTAGTTTGAATTCTATAAATCTCATCAATTATAGGATGAGTTGGTTGATTGGTTGGTTAATTAAGTTTTATATGGCACTAGTGCTGCGCAATGAGAAATAATTATAGGATGGGAGGATGGGAGTGCGCCAAACTTAACACTGTTAAAACTTAAATTGATTCAACTTGTGTGCTTAACGGGGCTTTTGCGATGTTTTTAATGAATTTTTTTTTCTTTTTTAATCTGAATATTTCAACCCCTGTTGAATGGAATAACTATACTATTTTTACGAGATATTTATTCCAAGAAGCTAAATTCAAATTGGGTAAATATAACGGGGGGTGGAAGCTTCTATGCTTCCCCTCCCCCTCCCCTCTCCTTCATGTTTTTACGTTAATTTAAATTTTTATATTCTTTTATTCCCGGCATTTATAGGATGGAAGTGCACTTAATGCTAAATACTTATAAGAAATCATGTTATCGAAATATTTCCGTCTCTGCTGAATGGAATAGCAAAATTAATTTTATATGAGATATATTTTAAGAAACTTCTTTCAAATTGTGTGAATGTTTATTCATTACTTGAAAGATGGCCGCCAAGCCCATCATACATAAATAAAAATAATAATATTTTTCAGAAACACGCTATGATGTATTTAGTACAGGAAAGAAGGATTTCTATCAACCTATCATAAGGCACTTGATTCACATGTGAAAATTTAGTTAAAAGGGAATATTAAATAAGTATTTGAATGTAAGCTTGGGAATTTGATATCACACCCTTTTTAGACACAACTTTAATCAATTCTCTTCCTTTGAGCTTGGTTTTTTTGTACATTTTAAGTGTCTTTTTTGTAGATATCATTTATTTTTTTTTAAATAGTTTTTATATTTACTGGAATTAACCTGATACTTTACATGAGATATGTCCTGGATTTCAACTCAGCTTTCGTGCGATGTTTTTCTTTGCGTTAAACTGCATTACAAAGTTTTCTTTGCGTTAAACTTTCCATAATTCTGGTTGCTAGACATTATCCATGGGTTTTCTATGCAGACTATAGTATGTCGTATAAATCACAAAACTTTCTTCTACATTTTCCTATACATATTAACGTAGCACAAATTATTTATTATTTTTTTTCATTATGAATGCTGAATATTATCAACTCAGAGAGGTATTGTTGCACAAAATGTCCAACGGAAGTAAACTTTCACCATGCAGATGGCATCCTTTCAGTTCTAAAAAAAAAATGGTCGTATATGAGCTCCACTTATCGGCCGATAGGCATCGAGATTGAATCATCATAATGTCTCATAATGGCCTTTTCACATATCAAGTTTTGTTTCATTATATGCAACAGAACCTTTCCTTAAATTGCGAAAATCGCTGTATAGCAGCGCCACATGTTGAGATATTGGTACAAAAGTTGATAAGCACTATCATTTGTAACAATGTAAATTTATTTGTAAATTTATGCAATTCCATGTATTAGTTACTCAGATATAGCCTTCTCTGAAATTGAGGCAATCACTGTATAGCAGCACCATGTTGAGCAATTGACACCAAATATTGATAAACGATATTATACATCAAGGTTCAATTGCATATAAATTTATATGTAATTCTGAGCAGTAGCTCCTGATATCTAGTTGGAACAAAACTTTCGCCACACACATAGAACACACACACGCAAATAGAAATTTTCTAAAAATAGTGAAATTGTTTTCAGGAGCTCTTACAACGTGTAAATGTATTAAAAACCGAAAGTCGAAATTCATTTCAATAAAATGACAAGCGAAGCGGGCAAAGCCTGCTAGTATACTATATAGAAGGAAGTAGAAATTTTTATACATCATAATTATCATTGCCAGATTGAATTGAAGGATATTAAAGTTGGATACTATATCGTGTACTGACTTTCTTATTCTAGGTATAAAAAATATTAAAAAATCAGCAATTCAAGCTACAGGTTTGACACAAATGTTATTAAAAAATGTATTCATTTCTGTTTTCAGGGATATAAAATTTAAAATTGTACAAAATAATAAAAGCAAAGATTCTTTGGTTAAAAAAATAACTTATAAAAAGAAAAAGCAGCTCAATTTGAAATTAATATTTTTCGGGTAAACTGAGATGAAGCAATTTCATATTTGGCGATTTATGTCTCTTTGGCGATATTTAACAGTTTTTCAGCAATTAAGATAGGAAATTTTGATTTTTAAAAGCTAAATTTTATAAAAGTTCCTAGATTAAGTAATTGTCTATCTGAAAAACTAGTTTTCAAAGAATTCTGCACATTTATGAATTCTCTAGCTTGTTTTAAAAAAAATTTCTTGAAGAAGAAATTTTTTCAAAAAGTTGTCAAAACATCTAATTTTACGCTAAATTGAAAATGCTCCCATTTTTTTACTTTTTTACTTAGAAAGTTCGTTTTTATCTCAAATTAAAGATCTCGTTGATACGGATATTTTACTTTTTGTTTCATTTTACTGCGATATTTGGTTCGTCCAATATTTAAAACTTTACGGGAAAAAAATTTGTCGATTTAACATGGGAAAGTTGGTTTCTGTATAATAAGCATTTAACGATCTTGGGTTATTTCTGTCGATTTTATTATTGGCGCGTTCTGCTTTGTGTTAGTGGTAGTTTGTTTGTTTTGCTTTTCTCTGAGCTTGGCTTGGCAAAACGACCGTTTCTGCTTGATAAAGCTTAATGCTACACACATTGCAATCTGCAGATATCGACAAATAAAAAAATGTACATTGTAATAATATAATATTTTAAAATTTAAGTGCAACAACGCGAAATATTAAATTTGTTTAATTAATTGCAAAAACTTCAAACATGTTTCGGTATTAGGCGATGAACATTATGTTCTTTTGTTTTCATTAGCTTTAATAAGATTTAATAATTATGTTTACAGTTCTTACAGAGATATTTCTCTTTGGGGGTGAAGGGGTGGCGGCGGATTAATTTAAAACATCAGGGTGTCGATAGTCAAATTTTTCTCCTAATTCATCCATCAGTATTTTTCTTTCGGAATTTTTAGTAATAAGTTTCCACGATTAATTAAGTAAAAAATTATTTTATAAATATACTGGTGAAAGAATCAGGGGAAAAATTTCAACTGTCGACATCCTGAAAATGAGACGCGACTTTATATTTTATATGAGGTGTGCGTACATTTGTTGGGTATGCATTTTTTTCCTTTTTCCCAGTGAAATACAAGCTTTTACGATTCTTTCCCATTTTATTATTTATGTCACTTATTTTACGTGTAGAATATCAAAAACATGCATTTCACATCTTGTTTAAATAATCAAATAAGAGTATTTCTCTCCGAAAAGCGCAAAAATGCAACCTTCGATCCATTGTTTATTTTCCAACGACATTTTAAAAGAAAGAATATGTTTAATGCTGCAGATGTTAATTAAACCCTATCCCAATGCCAGTAACGTTTTTACTTTAAAATTTAAATTTAAATTCATGGAGAAAGCCAAAATTTTTACAAAAAAAATTAACACCTTATATATATATATATATATATATATATATATATATATACTAGCAGGCTTTGCCCGCTTCGCTGGTCACTATATTTAAATGAATTAAAAAAAAAAAAATTCAATATTTTTTATACCGTTCTCCAAATTAAAACTAAAAAGAAAATACTTTGAAATTGCTTAAAAACTTCGCTTCGGGCCCTCGCTGACTTCGACAGAGACTTCTTCACCGCAACGTCTTGGTACTGGGTAATTTAATTTAATTTAATTTATTGAAATGCCAATAATACAGGAAAAACTGCATTAGTCATTTTCTTTTTGATAAGAAACGGAACAGAAAACGCATAATATTTTACATGGAGATATTTTGTATAATTAGATCAATATATAAAAAATGTCTTTCTTTTTTTCCAACTCGCATAACAAAAAAATTTAAAGTAATTTTGAGAAAAATTGTGCAAACACGTTGAAATAGCTTGGGCATCTTGGCGGAATATGAAATTTGGCGCTGAAGTAGCTCGGACGTTTCTCGCCAAAATGTTTTTTTATGCATTTGCGATACCCATATCAAATCATGACAAAAAAATTAAATATAATTATAAGATTAAATATATATATATATATATATATATATATACCATGTTTTTAAATTTTCTGTTGAATCTTATAGCTATAGAACTACATTAGCACTTTATCAATGTGTAGAAAATTTTAAAGTGATAATGACTAATGACATCAATTTTTATGAGATGTATAATTTAATGTTTTATATTTTGTTTAATAAACGTATTTATTTTTATGTCGAAAAAAAAAATGAACGCTTTTTTTTTTTTTTAACTATTAAATTATAACTAATATTTATTTTCATATTTTAATCAATAAAAGAAAACTTTGCAATGTCTTTAATAACTTGATGTATATAGTGTCCATATAAAAAATGAACTATTTTTAGAGCTCTTTTAAAAAGTACGGCCTCTATGCAGTATCTTTTAAAGAAAAATCATCAGCTTTTACTAAAAAAAATGTCCAACTTTCATCACCAAAGTAGTTAAATCTAGACCAATTAAAAATAGGAGTGGTCCACCCGGAAGTATTCCCGACAAACTCTTTGCTTTATTTATAAGATATATAATATGTATATTTAAAATAGAAATGCTACAGAAATAGTGAAATATTTTTTTTAATTCAACAGAATCAATGCCTTACTGCAACGATAAAGTATTTAGACTTAGATGGAGTTAATTTGACCTATGTATAGTAAAATTCTCGTAGAACAAGAAAGCTCAGTCTCAATTCAAAAATGAATAAAAAGCAGACGTCTAGACGCAGTTGGCGCCAAAATACCAAATGTTTTATGGCTAATAAATCATGATTCAAACAATATTCTTTTAAAAATTGCTTCCATAATCATTTTAAATAATCAATTATCTAATTTTCGATTAAACATATTTTTTAATTAAGAGATTTCAGTGTTTAGAATCGACTTAATCCAGTAAGAAGATACGTGTGTCTAATAATACAGGGGTCGAACTATCCGCCCTTTTTTCAAGACACACTCAGAGATGAGAAATTTCCTTCTTTATCGCTACCACTATTTGTGTACAATAATCTCAAGCCTATTTAATCACGACACATTAGTACTATGAAAATACTATCAATTTTCTGCATGAAATTAGTGGTGGCAAAAGAGTTGAAAATTTCTCACCTATGAGAGTGTCCTGGAAAAGGGGCGGAGAGTACGACCCTTGATAATATTAAAAACTGAAATAATTAAACAGAAATATATCAATGGAAAAATTAATTTTAAAAACGGAGTCCTTGATTATTATTATCATTGCTTAGTATTAATGTGTCGCCTTGCCATGCCATCTTTTCCTCACAGCTGCATGATGTGAAGAAAGTAATTCTTTAATTATCGAAGATTATCTCTTAATTAGCATAGTCAGTCATACCACAAAAATTCAAGCTATACCGCGGTATTTTACAAATTTTCGAAATGAAAAACTTTATTAAATGGAATGCTTTAAAGCAATTATCGCTACCACTATTTGTATACCATAATATCAAGCCTATTTAATCACGACACATTACTATGAAAATACTATCAATTTTCTGCATGAAATTAGTGGTGGCAAAAAAGGCGAAAATTTTTCATCTATGAGAGTGTCCTGGAAAAAGGGCGGAGAATACGACCCTTGATAATATTAAAAACTGAAATAATTAAACAGAAATATATCAATATAAATATTAATTTTAAAAAAGGAGTCCTTAATTACTATTATCATTGTTTAGTATGAATTTGTCAGCTTGCCATGCCATATTTTCCTCACAGCTGCATGACGTGAAGAGAGTAACTCTTTAATTATCGAAGATTATCTCTTAATTAGCATAGTCAGTCATACTACAAAAATACAATCAATACCGAGATATTTTACAAATTTTTGAAATGAAAAACTTTATTAAATGGAATGCTTTAAAGCAAAATGAATCGATTGCAGAAGCTTATCATAAAATTAAAAAATCTGGAATTACTCCACTCGACTTTCCGAGGATTGAGTAATTAACAGTTTTGTAGATAAAGTAAAGAAAGAGGAGTTGTTAAACAAACAAAAGAGAGAAAACCATAATAGAGTGTTTGAGTATTTTTCTCCATAAATTACACGATGTTTTATTTAACGCTACTGAACTTTGAGCTCATAGATCATAATGATAAAGAATTTTTCATTGTGTCCCTGTAAAAACCTATAAATGCTAGATTCACCAAAATGCTTATATTTAGTACAACAGTGATTTAGAGTATTCATTTAAATTTTCAGCTCAACTGAATAAGGCGTTTAGATGCTATCGCACTTTTAAAAATTTGGTCCCATAGGCCATAATAATAAAGAATTTTTCTTTGTGTCCCTGTAAAAAAACTGTAAGTGCTAAATTCACCAAAATCTATACAGTTCGTGTAACTGTGACCTATAACCTGTGTAAAAATTTTTTGCTTGGATTAATAAAGTGTTTAGACGCTATCACACTTTTAAAAATTTGGCCCCCTAGGCCATAATGATAAAGAATTTTTCTTTGTCCCCCCTCTGTGCCCCCCTTGTGCCATATAAAAAAACTGTAAGTGCTAAATTCATCAAAATCTATACAGTTCGTGCAACTGTGACCTATAACATGTGTACAAATTTTTTGCTCAGATTAATAAAGCGTTTAGACGCTATCGCACTTTTAAAAATTTGGCCCCACAGGCCATAATGATAAAGAATTTTTCCTGGTGTCCCTGTAAAAAAACTATAAGTGCTAGATTCACCAAAATCAATAGGGTTCGTACTATGGTGACTTACAATATACGTACTAACTTTCAGCGTATTCGAACAAAGCGCTTAGACGCTAGCGTGTTCACTCACAGACATACACACATACATACACACGCACATGCATACATCATCGTAAAAATAGCGGAAAAGGACTCAGGGGACCTCGAAACGTATAGAAACATCAAAATCTCAAATTATGATTTTTGACATGATTACATTACTTTCCTCACTATAGTGTTCGGAAAGTAAAAATCATGAGCGATACTGTTCGACTTATCAAAAACTATTGAAAATAAGTGAAAACTTTTTTTAAGTGTACACGTACACTTCTTCCTTTAAAATGAATTCGTCTAATCTAATGCTTTTTAAAATGAAAAAGAAAAGAAAAGAAAAACTGTAATGCACGTTCATTTGCATAAACCTGTAAACTGTTTTCCCCCCCATAAAAAGAAGTATATTTATTTATATTCTGCTAAAATTGAAATAAAAGAAAAACAAAGGTTTTCGATGCAAAAATTTTCTCACAGTGTTGCTTTTATAAATAGTTTTTGAAATGAAAATTTCTTTAGGCGCCCTGTACACATTTCTTTTTTCAGAGTGTCTTCGTCTGGTACTTTGCTAAAATAATTCACGCGTTTCAGTACCACGCTTTATTAATGTAGCTAAACCTTGTTCACAAGCTCTTTTCAAGCAAGTAATTTTCTAACTGATGTTCAAAAGAAGATTTTTTCAAATTTAGAAAATAATTTCTTGTATGCAAGATCACACGCTAAAGAATTCGGATACGTCTAGGCATTACACAGTGCTACTTAAAAGCAGTCGAATATATTGCTTTCTATTTAATGTAATTAACAATAATGAGCTTTAAAATTGTATTATAAGTGTTGCTACAAGAATTTTCTTTTCCATCATTGTGCTCATGCTTTTCTCACAATGCAGTAAATAAATCTTTTCACATCAGGAAAAAAAAGTAAGATTACAAAATAATCTTTCAGACACTGGATCTATTTACAATGCAGATCACATGCATATAGGCCCTGCGAACACAGTGATTCATCATGCTTATGCTATAAATAAGCAATGGGCAATCATGGACTCTGAAATTGACTATCACGGGGCTATTAGCAATTTTAATGAAATACCAGACAGTAGGAGATTGGTATTATATGTATGTATAATAAAGTATAATTGTATGGTGCTCACGATATTACGATGACATGTTGACAATTGTAAGTTACAGATTGAAACACAAATTGATAAACAAATTACAGATTGAGAAGATTGAATCAACTATTAAGAGTTCCATATAGTTGAAAGAAAAAAAAAAAAAAATGCGAATACTCGTTAAAATTATAAAATTTCTTTACGTCTCAAAATGTTGGGAGGGGAAAAAAGTACCTATTAATGAAAAGTACACAATGGTAAATATTTGTTATTATACATATAAACACTGTCCTTAGCATCTCCCGGAATTTTTTTCTGTTATCCAGACAGAGTGTGAACTGATTGATATGAATGTATTTGGCGGATAATTTTTATTTGAGCTTTAATTGAAAATATAAAAGGAGCCTTTTAAATATAGTTATTAATGAAATTTATAATAAATCTAAATGCATTCAAATGGAAGAGCGTTATTTAACTAGGTGAAATTATACTAATAAACGCTTACATGATTTAATTAGCAGCAAAATATAAAATTTCTTTAAAATTTACAACTAAATGTTTAAAAACAATTCGATAATTTTAGGAGCTCTTCACAAAATACAATATCTTAATGTACATCAGTTTTTCTTTTGAAAATTCCACTCTTTTTTTTTTCTACTTAAGAATTTATAGCGATTTGCGATTTGAACTCGGTGAAGAATGGGAGAATCTATGGGAGCATTAGTGAAGAATAAAACTAAAAAGAAATAAGAAAAATGTAAGCCAAACGTCCATAGCGGCATCAAGAAAATACAATCAAAATATTCGAAAAGCTTAAGGTGGTGTGATCCCTGCATTCCTCTGCGGACGTCCTTGAATAGAGGGTGGGGGGCACACCCACGATTCCTCCTCCCGTGAAGAGATGAAGAAGGGCGAGGATTAAATACGAAGGTGCAGAGAAAGTTTTTTAGAGTATCGATTCTTTATTGATTATTCTTTATCGGAAAAATTTACAGGACATGAACTTTATGTGCATTCTTGTAAGAAAATCCACGTTTTTGAAAATTTTAAATATCGAGTTATCGTTCTCGTAAATCAAAATAATTAATATTAATACTGAATTTGAACATTTTTCCCCCAGAAAGAACTGTAACAGCTAGAGAAAAAAAAAAAAAAAAAATCTGGTGTGACATCCGCAATATTTTCTCTTACCCTACATTGCATACGAAATTTCGAAACTGTATCATAATAAACCTTGAGATTTTTTATTTATTTATTTATTATTATTATTATTAATGTGTGTGTGTGTGTGTGCGCGCGCGTGTGTCTTGTTATATCTAAAATTTTCATAATACAGTGCAACATTTACTACAACACTTTATTAGTGTATAATTTACGTTCCACTCCTTGGGAAATTGAGAGCCATATAAGAATTTTAATTTTGTTATTCCTAAAAACTGAATTCTTCAATTTTTTCCAATGACCTTATAAAATTCTGCATCCGTTTTACGTAACTTTGTAATTTGTTGTAATATTTAGAGAATTAAAGTAAAGTAATTTTTTTAACTCGATTTCATAGATGCCAACTTGTACGGTTTTCTCCCACCGCTATGTCTATGTAAAAAAAAAAATTCATCATGTTTAATCGCAGAAAACTGCTAAAGCGATTATAAAAATTTCTACAAAAAATTTCTGGTGAAAAAAAAAAATTACAAGTCACCAGCTGTGCACTTTGTTTATATATAAAACTAAATTGGTAAAAACACATAGTTTTCAAGAGAAATTGTTATTATTAACTGCATAAAAAATGTGAAATGATCAATTTTATTATGGGAAATGACAAAGATTCTATAGACATTTTCAAATAAAAGAGTTAATGACAACATAGTTAAAACATATTTTTTTTTAAAGTAAAATTGAAGCTATAAAATACTATTTGCATCTATCTACCAATAAATACAGGTGTATATTTTGCTAAATATTCTTTTTCAATGTGTATGATTTTACGTACAGTCGAGAGAAAAAAAAAAAAAAAAAAAAAAAAAACGCAACACCCGCTGTTATCTTGCTATTAATTGGCGCAAGAAAATCTAATAGAAATCATTCAACAGGAAATTAAGTGTACTTTTTCAAAATTTGAATTAAGGGTCACCTATATATTAAAATGAGCGCCAACTTTGATTTTATTTCAAAAGAAACACCCAATTTTGACTTCATATTTGAATTCCTAAGTGTTTGGCAGTACGGAAAAGTATACATTTTGTATACTTTATCTTTAGTTTTCATACAGTAATATTTTCGAACGTGAGCTTTTGTTATTTTTACACGTTTTGAGGCCCCCTGAATACGAACCTCATGTTTTTAGCGAATGGCCTGTGTGCCTGTCTGTGTGTGTGCTATCAGCATAGCTCAAGAACAAACAGTAGCAGAAAGTCCAAACTTGGTATTCTAAATGTGTATGATATAAGGATGCTACACTAAGCTTTTCGTTGACATGAAGTAAATGGTTCGTGTACACGGATGCCCAAGAGAATTCAAATACATTACGTCTATGGGGGAAAGTGCTGATAAGTAGAGTTTACCATCTATACACTGCACTAAACCAAATGAAACGAATATACATTTTTTATATGCGTAAAACATGTCTCATGTAGAATATGGTAGGGAAATCATTCACTGTTCGTTTACAGGGCTACACAAAAGAACTAGATAAAAGTGCGACAATAGTTGCAAATTGACGGAAGTGTATTTCAGGCGGGGCCATGTATTATTATAGGATTATATTTAGGTGCACAATGTGGTCTGTATATAATCTTCGAGAGATATACAGGGCTGGAAATATTTAAGCGATAACATTCTTTTTTGTTGTTAGTAGATGTACTTTACTAATAATACTTTACCATTTCCAGGAAAGCTGTTCGGGAATTGAAATGAATTCTTCATAGAGATATGGTAAATAATGTATGTTTTAAAGCTAAAGATTCATTGCTTGTCTTTTGTATATTTACACGTTTTGAGGCTGCCTGATTACCGTAGTCAAGTTTTTTAACGTTTGATCTTTGTCCTTGTCTCTTAGAGTGACTTAAAAACGAATAATTTTAGGAGATCCAAATGTTGTATTTTGAAGTTAATATAAGTTTGTTGCTGGAAAAGTTTGATCAAGATTGATAAGTTTCAAGGAATGTTGCGTGTGAAAGTTGTCTGAATAATTTTAAGTGAACTTTAATTTTAATAACAGATTTAAATTATCTATAAATATAGGTGCAGTAATGAAACGGGGGGTTGAGGAGGCGGTAGCCCCTTCACACAGAACTAATTACCATATAAAACTCTTCCGAAGCCTAATTTGAATTGTTTTAACATAGATTTACATAACAGTACTCGTTATGTTACCCCTTAATCTCTAACCTGTATTTATTGTATTAAATTTCAGGGTAAGAGAAAGTTGTGTGAGTGACACACCAGATTATTCAGATATAGGGGAGATCTGTGTAATATGGACCCCCTGAGCAAGAATGCTCATAAAACTAAAATTTTTAAAATAAAAAGATTTAATTTGTTGGCTGCGCATTGCAATTGTATAGTTGCACGGTTCAAGCTTGGTAAAGCACTCTGGGAACTATTAATAATTGCAGGAAATAATTATTTTATTTATGTATCAGTGGTCCCTGTTACACATACGTTCGTGTAATATGGACCAAGTGGTCCTTCCCGAACAGTTGAGACACTTGGAATTGTGAAGCGAACTGTCCAGCATGTTCCCTCACACACTTGTCCATCTCTTGGGAATAGTAGAAATGCTCGAAAAAAAATAATAGTTAATGGACGAAAATAAAGGGAGGTCTAAAGGCTATATCTAGTGGGTAGTACGCGAAGGAAGTGATAGCTTGATTACGCTTGCTTCTCTGGCCTATTCTATAGCCTCAAGATTTTGAGTGTACGACATATGTACGCCGAGCATTAACAAAACCTCTCTATTTTTATCATGGACCATAAGTCCATATTACACAACAGAGCATGATTCATATTACACGCATAAACAGAGCAACGTGGTTTCCAATCACATATGGCTATGCAAATTGGCGCCCATGAGACACATGTCTAAATTGTTCAGAAAATAAGTACATTTGCTACTATTAACGCGAAAATTATATTACAATTACCTAACAGCAGAAAGTGATTCTTTCATTTTAGCATACTTGTTACATCAATGATCATATAAACCAAAAATTCAATTTCATAATCGTCCAAATACAGGTGCGCACGTACAAGTTACTTCCTGCTTTGTATAACAATAATATTCACTAAAAGCAATGAGATGGTTTCACCATCTTGTGTTGAACATATAAATTTCCTCGTGGTCCTTATTACCTATGGTATTACACGATGGTCCATATTACACGGTTCTCTCCTATACTTAACTATCATACTATATTAGATAATAATTCAAATAAATACATGAATATAATACATTTTAATTATTTTTTAAAATATTACACTTCAAATTGGTCAGACAATGCTCTTGACAATGAAAATGTGCGATATTTTTCAATTAAAAAGTGTCCTATCATGGCGACACTGATCACTAATAAAGCTCAAATTTTCTTTCAGATTAATAAAAACTATTTTATGTACGAACTGACATAATGTACATAATGTACGAACTTCAACTATTATATATACAGAAATGTTAAACAAAGTTTATATTAATTAACGCTGTTGTACGATGGTGAACAAAAACTTTGTGAGCAAATATAATATTTCAATGCGACAACAACGCATAAACTACATCTTTTCAGATAAATTACTGTGTGGTATGATGAAGTAACCATTAAAGATTTTCAATCGTACTTACCAGTTTTTTGGGTAGTTTAACTGTTTGAAACTGTACGATTTGTTTTATAATTTTTACAAAAATATAGTTTCTTAATGAAAATATATTTATAAAAAAATTTAAGACTAAAGTGTCCTCAAAATTATAATCCTCACCCCTCCCAAAAATAAATAAATAAAGCAGTATATGAAATGAATGATTAACCATTTAACTATGATGGTAGTTCAGAAGCGATTTAACAAGTCTGCTTCGCTTTTCATTGGTTTTCAATAGACAATTCCTTTTTTAATTGATAATTTTTACGTCACCTATTTTTCTATTTTAAACAGTAAGCCCCGCTTATTTAATTGACCTTCTGTTCTAGTGTTTGTTTAAAGGATTAAAAATTGATCATTTTTAATCAATGAGGTAAATTCCACTTGCGTATACTTTTGCCACCGTAAGTTAATAAGTTTAACACGAATACTCAAAGCCACTTTTACTTTTCTCTTTCTGTATTCAGGGTGGTCACAGACCACATTTCCCCCTCAGCTTCATAGATACCTTCCGTGTAGCTCGGAAACTTGGCAACAGTTCAAGCGGTAGATAGCGCCACCTCGTACAGATTGCGCGACTTTTTTATTCAACTGTCACCAATAATTTTAAGAAGTGATATATGATACATATAATCGACGTTTCTTCGATTCTATTCGCCTTTTATGTATATAAAATCCCACTTTTAAAAATTTTTGGTGGCTGTTGAATGAAAAAATCGCGCAATCTGTACCAGGTGGCGCTGTCTACCGCTCGAAGTGTTGCCAAGTTTCCGAGCCACGCGGAAGGCATCTAGTTTAGGAGGCTATGCCGAATTCTTTCACCAATAACTTTCTTTCCGAATTTTTAACAATATGTTTGCACAATTAATTAATTAAAAATTATCATGTAAATATTCTGATGGAAGAATAAAGGGAAAAAAGCGGGTTTGTAATCACCCTGTACCCTGATATTGTGCCCTGGTATTTTTGCTTCTTTCTTTTTTTCTTTTTTCTTTTCTTTTCTTTTTGCGTTTGACGTTGTTGTGGTAATGTGTGGTGTAGTTTGACCACAGTAATTAAAAATGAAAAATATTTTCTTTTATATTTTCCGTTATATATTAAGATTTTCTTCGTTATCTCATATAAAACTTTATAAGAGATGCCCCCTAAGCATTATCTAAAGAAAGATTTATTTATATTTCGGAAACTAAAAACTGAAATGAGCTATAAATTTGCACACCCATATTTTTCAGCATTAGGCTTCATTTTATGTAAAAATGAATATAGGTCATAATTCATAATTTTTACTTTCTTCTATATGTAATATAGAGAAAGTATTGGATTCGCGAAAATTTTCGACCTCGTTTTTTGACGGATCTACACGTTTTGGGATGTCCTGAACACGAATTGATAGTTTTTAAAAAATGTCTGTCTGTGTGTCTGTCTGTGGTTTCTTGTTTTCACCGTATCTCACGAACCAATGAATGAAATTCAACCAAACTTGGTATATAGTTCGACCCTGGCGGGGCATTGTGCTGATTAGATTTGGGGATCAATCTCCCAGCAGGTGGCGCTGTGATCGCATTTTATGTAAACTTTTAACATGGCAGTATAGGACAAAATTTCGTATTTTTCACCGTATCTCACGAACCAATGAATGAAATTCAACCAAACTTGGTATATAGTTGGAACCTGACGGGGCATGGTGCTGATTAGATTTGGGGATCAATCGCTCAGCAGGTGGCGCTGTGATCGCAAAATTTCGTATTTTTCACCGTATCTCACGAACCAATGAATGAAATTCAACCAAACTTGGTATATAGTTGGACCCAGACATGGAATGGTGCTGATTAGATTTTGGGATCAATCACCCAGCAGATGGCGCTGTGATCGCATTTTATGTAAACTTTTAACATGACAATATAGGACAAAATTTCGTATAAATGTATATAATGAGCGTTATTTTAAACTTGTGATTGTAAAATTAATATGAATTATTGATAATAGTAGTAGTTAACTAGGAAAAAAATTGTGCATGAGGGGGCATTGCTTCCCCCCGGGGAAGTAAATTTTCAAGATGGGTATTTTTCGAAAGATCTCGTCAATACCTTTAAAACGAATGGTTGAACTATAAATCTGTGATAATTTAAAACAAAGTTATCGATGTTTTTTACTTAAAAAAAAAAAAAAAACTTAGAAAAAAAAAAACTCTTTTTTTTTTTTTTTTTTTTTTTTTTTTTACGAAATTCAACCAAACTTGGTATTTAGTTGGTCCCCGACATAAACTGGCGCTGATTATATTTGGGGATGAATAGCTCAACAGGTGGCGCTGTAATCGCATTTTTTCTAAATTTTTAACATGGCAGTATAGGACAAAATTTCGTATAAATGTACATAATGAGAGTTATTTTTAACTTGTGATTGTAAAATTAATATGAGTTATTGATAATAGCAATAGTTAACTAGGAAAAAATTTCTGTGCATGTGGGGGCATCGCTTCCCCCCTGGGGGGAAGTATCCCCCTGGGGGGGGGGGGTAAATTTTCAAGATGGGTATCTTTCGAAAGATCTCGTCAATATCTTTAAAACGAATGGTTGAACTATAAATCTGTGATAATTTAAAACAAAGTTATCGATGTTTTTTACTTTTAACAAAAAAAAAAAAAAAAAAGAAAAAAAAAAACTCGTTTTTTTTTTTTTTTTTTTTTTTTTTTTACGAAATTCAACCAAACTTGGTATTTAGTTGGTCCCCGACATAAACTGGCGCTGATTACATTTGGGGATCAATAGCTCAACAGGTGGCGCTGTGATCGCATTTTTTCTAAATTTTTAACATGGCAGTATAGGACAAAATTTCGTATAAATGTACATAATGAGAGTTATTTTTAACTTGTGATTGTAAAATTAATATGAGTTATTGATAATAGCAATAGTTAACTAGGAAAAAATTTCTGTGCATGTGGGGGCATCGCTTTCCCCCTGGGGGGGAAGTATCCCCCGGGGGGGGGTAAATTTTCAAGATGGGTATCTTTCGAAAGATCTCGTCAATACCTTTAAAACGAATGGTTGAACTATAAATCTGTGATAATTTAAAACAAAATTATCGATTTTTTTTAAATATTGTTACTGATTGAATATGTATTACTTTTAACAAACAAAAAAAAAAAAAAAAAAATTTTAGAAAAAAAATCGTAATTTTTTTTTTTTTTTTTTTTTTTTAATTGTTACTGATTGAATATGTATACAGGAAAATATAGAAGAAAGTCTTGTGGTGGCCACAACATACTAATTTAAAATATGAATTTATTAATATTTTTCATAATTAAAAATATTTTTCTGAATTAAAGGTGATCATGGATTACGTTTGGGTTTCTTCACTGTATCTCGTAAAAAAAAAAAAAAAAAAAAAACTTTAATCAAGTTATTGTTTGTGAAGATATTAATGAAAGTTTGAAATATGTCTTTAACATTAGCACATTCAAATTTTCAATGCTTATAACTCTCTCTCTATATATATACATATATATAAAGTAAAATGTACAACCAATATATGTTTTCGTGTTGTCGCGACCCCAGGAATTCAAATATAAAATAAAAATAGATTACCATTGAAAAAATCAAATTTGGTGTGCGTTTGAATATGTAGACGACACCCAATTCAAAATTTCACTTCATTTTCTAAAAGTACTCACAATTCCCTGCCAAATGATACCTATTATATTTTTGTGCATCGATTAGCAACGGATTTACATCGAGTGTTGCGTTTCTTTCCCTCGACTGTACATTTTGTATGGTTTGAAATATATATATATATACATCGATAAAAAAAATATATATCTATATATTAATAGGCAAGCATAAAATTTGTTGTCCATTTTTAACATATTAATTATGGGAGTAGAGGGTTGAAAATGGTACCATTCGAAAGGTATTGTTAGCCGGAAGGTGCGAATACAAATATTATTTTCTTACGATGTCAAGAAGGTATTTAAAAATACATTTATTTTTTATGAATTTTCCCCCATTATTCCCTTTTATACACGTATTCCTTTACATTAAAAAATACCTAAAAGTAGAAAGTTATTAAATCTGGCAATTTCATAAAGCTCAAATAAAACCATAGACACAGTAATTTGTATAATGTAGCATCACTATACTCAAGCGAAGTGATGACGTCACTGTCTGTCCATGGAGCCATGAAAAAGATTTTCAATGTTAATCGTCCATTGGATTTTTTGTAAAAAATTGTTAAAAAATAACGGATATTATCTGCCGATTTTAATTCCGATATTTGGGTATAGTTATATACACGGAGTAATATTAATAGGAGTTGAAGGTTCTATGGGAGAAATCTACGAAACTGTGATGTAAATTTTTGGTAAATATTGAGGGCGCCACTTGTCATTACTCCCTATCTCGGCGTGGATATAATGTTGTTTTCAATAGAATTTTGCCGGAGTACATTTTAAATTTTTAATTTTAAGCAATTTAATTTTTTT
Organism: Salticus scenicus; assembly: GCA_963930645.1. Classification (NCBI taxonomy): domain Eukaryota; kingdom Metazoa; phylum Arthropoda; class Arachnida; order Araneae; family Salticidae; genus Salticus; species Salticus scenicus. The sequence continues at coordinate 199,281,037 of OZ005652.1, forward strand.
GTGAGTGCTTAAAACTGCATAATTCAGATGTTTCAAAATAAAAACTTTCTCAACAAAGAATTATCCTAAGCTTGATGTTGGTAAAAGGAAATTAATGCAAAAATCAAATCGCTAGAAACTTATTTACTACATTTTTTATACGTCAAATATACTAATAAGGAAAAATTATAAGACATCAATAATAATCTACATTTTCAAACGACACAATACAAACGATCTCCATTCTTTGGTTCACAAGGATCGTCATTTTTTAAAAGTTCTCTTTCAAAGTAAAATTAGCATAAAATGGCTCTTAAAAAAAAACATGTCGCTTAGAATACCCTATTTAATGAAATTTGCTTTCAGTCGAAAATTTTTCAGCTTGATATTATTTAAAAAAAAATAATTAAAACGAGACATTTCCCCATTGAATAACATTGCGGAATCTGGAGAGAAGGAAGTATTGTACGCTGGCGCCATCTGTAAACATTGGAAAACAACATCACAAAATTTTAGCGTTACCTTCTTCTCCTGTGTTTATACTCCGTGGTTATATATAAGTTACTGTCTACATGTGTTTGATTGAGTTATTTTTTCTGTAAAATTGATAAAATATTAATTTAAAATCACAAAACTCCAGGGAAAAAAAAAAAAAAAAAAATGGCAAACTTCCAGTTTCGAATGTAAACATAAACATTTCATTTCAAAGGATGATATTTAAACAATAAATATTCAGCTAATATACTAAATAAAAGGAAAATGGATTTGTTACTAACTGCTGCATGTATAAGTAGACGATGCGGAAAAAATTCCGATTTCCGTTTTTTGCTGAATTTACATGTTTTGAGCTTTCTTTACGTTTCAATTAACTGAAATTGGCTACTTATTTTTTAAAAAAGTGTCTTTATTGCTAGCTTTTGTGGGTAGAAGAAGCAAGTAGAAGATACATAAAAACTTTTGATTTCTGGTTTTCGATGAATTTACACGTTTTGAAATTTCCTTGCATTTTAATTAAGTGAAATTGACTACTTATTTTTATTTTTTAAAAAGTGGATTTATTATTCTTTCCTCTGCATATATAAGTAGAAAATGTAAGATTCAGAAAAGTTTTAGATTTTCGGTTTTCGATAAAGTTACACGTTTTGAAATTTCCCGAACTCAATTCGACCATTTTTGAAAAATATCTTTTTTTGTGTGTGTGTGTGTGTGTTCAAACACTGTACTTTATGAACCAATCGAATTAATTTAACAGAATTTGATACTTGGTTGGGCCTTGGTTTGACATGGTACCTATTAGCTTCTGGGCTGTATCACACAACAAGGGGCGTTTTCACGTTGCGATTTTCTCTCATTTCAGGAAACACTAACATCTACAGAGAGAAATAGTTATATTAAGTACAACAGTACAACTCTGCTGATTCAGTTAGAGTGAATATCGGCAAACAATTGCCGCAGCTGTGTTGCAATTGCATTCCGTTTAGGACAAGGCAATAACTTTGCTTTGCCTCGATTTGCTAAAAAAATGGTCGAGTTTCGACCACTGGGCGATACTAGTATACATTAATTAGTATCTATCGATTATTTTTTACTTTCTTCTATCTATATCGATATATAAAGCGCAAAAAATTGTATGTTTGTGGAGGGTAATCCCTGAAACTACTGAACCGATTTAAAAAATTCTTTTACTGATCAAAAGCTACACTATCCCTGATTGTTATAGGCTATATTTAATTTTGATAAAATAAATTTTAGTTTAAAATCTGAGCATTTTAATTAAAATCCCCATAAAAGCCATAATAGAAATGGAAATCACGGAGTAATATTAATAGGAGTTGAAGGTCCAATGGGAGAAAGCTACGAAACTGTGATCTAAATTTTTAGTAAATATTGAGGGCGCCACTTGTCATTCCTCCCTACCTCGGCACAGATATACTGTTGTTTTCAATAGAATTTTGCTGGAGTACATTTAAAATTTTTTATTTTAAGCAATTTAATTTCTTTGTAAGTTCTTAAAACTGCATAATTCAGATGTTTCAAATAAATGCTTCGTTCCTAGTTGTAAAACAGGCTATGATAGTGATAAGAAAAACAAAAAAAAGCCCTAGGAGAAAAAAAAAAAGTCCGAGTTCGTGTTTTCTGCACCTAAAGTAAGTTTATTTTTTTTCTTTTGAAAATTTCATCCATTCTCCTTCCTCCCAATTGTCTGTTTTAGCTAGCTTCGGTTCATAAGAATCGTCATTTTTTAAAAGCTTTCTTTCAAAGTAAAATTAGTATAAAATGGCTCTTAAAAAAAACATGTTGGTTAGAATACTCTATTTACTGAAATTTGCTTTCAATCGAAATTTTTTCAGCTTGATATTATTTTTTAAAAAAATAAATAAAACGAGACATTTCCCCATTGAATAACATTGCGGAAGCTGGAGAGAAGGAAGGATTGCACGCTGGCGCCATCTATAAACATTAGAAAACAACATCACAAAATTTCAGCGTTACCTTCTTCTCCTGTCTTTTTACTCCGTGATGGAAATAATGAAATATTAAAAAAATTAGCTGTTGCCAACATAAAAGAAACATTTACATTTTGTTTTTAAAATATCTTGACATGAAAAGAAAAGAAATATATTTGCACGTGAATTAAATTGAAATTCATATAAAGCTTTGCAAAATGTTAAACTTACACGTTAAATCTGACGTCATTATAAATTTAAAGTATTTATTTTTCTAATAATATAATTTGATATGATATGATATAATCTAATGATCTAAGCGTTACTTCTAAACTTTTATTAAATTATTTATTTTATAATTGTTGCCCAAAAAATTTACGGGTTAATTCGTTTTTCGACATATAATAAAATATATTTTCTCGCGAATAATAATATAAAAAGTGAATAAAAAAAATATCGTCTGCATTTCATTGTGCATTTGTTAAAAGAATAATTGAGAAGTTTAAATTTATTTGACGACTATTTTTAGCAACTAACATTTATGACAAGTAGCTCAATATACATAGCGCATACAACCATTACTGCAATCGAAATAGCATTTAATTATTTGAGTTACATTATGTTGATTAGAAACCTATTTAATCTATCTATGCTCTATACTAATATATAAAGAGGAAAGGTTTATATGTATATGTAGAGAACGATCGCTAGAACTAAAAAGCCGATTTCTATTTCTTTCTTTTTTTATACTAATCAAAAGTTACACTGTCTCTAAGTGCTAGAGGCTATAATAAATTTTGGTAAAATACATTTTTAATTCAAATTTTCAATATTTTAATTGAAACCAAAGCATAGATTTGATATCGGTCGTCCTTGGCGATTTTTGTATTTTGAGATCGAAAACGTAATACGAAAATCTGTATATTTTCGTATTAAATACGAGATCTATGTTTTTACTTCAATTACCGTACTACCGTAGGTAGTGGAAGTATTGTATTCGGTCCAAAAATTTGATATAGAGTTTCACCTGATTTATATGTTTTAAGGCCTCCTGAGTCCAAAAAAGTAGTTTTTGGCAATTGGTCAGTGTGTGTGTGTGTGTACGAATGTGTGAAATTTTCCGGGTGTCATATCTCCAAAATTAATAAAGATAGAACTACAAATCTTCACAATTGATTCAGGTCTGATGTACAGATGAATTTTCCAAATTTTGGTGAAAATTGAAAAACCGGAACTGGGTCATCGAAAACCGGAAATGGGACCGTAAACCCGTACCTCATAAACAGCCCTAACGATTTTCTTCAAAGTTGCTATATAACCAATCTATTAGATGTCCTTTCGAATGATATAATTGGTTAGTTCAGAAAAATTGATAGGCGTCTCTATAAGCAGCTCAATTTCAGATCTCATAAGTGCCTTCCTTTAAAAATGGCCGTACGAATTTTTTTCAAACTCGCCATGTTAACTTAATACTAAATATCCTTTTGTATGTAATTATTGTTTTCCGGTCAATAATTGAGTATGCCAAGTTTTGGTAAAAGTTGGTATCTCAAAAACGGCTCTAACGATTTTCTTGAAAATTGTTTCATTAATTCAATTTAGATAACCTTTCTCAAGTATTACGTGCATATTACAGGAATACTAACGGTCATCCTGATTAGGAAGTTCAGTTTTAGATCTCGGTAATTCGTGTTTAAAAAAATAACTATCTATTTTTTTCCCTTATTTTTTAACTCACTATGTAAACTTTGTTGTAGGTGTCTTTATACGTGTATCAAGTTTCTCTTACTGAAAATCTAAAAAAAAAAAATGCATGTACTTAATATCTCCAAGAAATGTATATAATACGTTTAATAGTGGGTAATGGAAGTCGTGTGGTTGTTTCACACCAGATTTTGTAATAGTATATATTATACGAATATTGTTTCATATTATTGATTTTTCCCTTAATATACATTATTAAAAACCATCAGTTATGGAAAAAATTAAATATATTTGCGAGATAACTTGGCAATCATTTTTTTTTTTCCGCCAAGGATGATTAATATAAAATCTTTTCCGAAAGCAAGTAGCGCAATATACAGCCGCTAGGGAATTGCAAATGACATTTGATTATGCAAGTTTCATTATGTTGATTGGAAACACGATTCATTTAAAATAAATTAAATGTGTATTCGCGTTAGAAATCTACTTTTGTATAAGGCTTCTTTGGCGATATTTAAAATTTGGCAACGCATAGCTAGGACGTTTCACTCGAAGGACTTTACGTATTTGCGATAACCCTTTTAATTCACCGCCAAAATCAGAAAAAATATTAACGATCACTAATGGAGAACCATTACTAAAACAATAACCAGATTACTTTGCGGACGTTAAATTTAAGAAAATTAAAAACACATAAGCTCTGTGTTTAATAGAAATTAATATTATAAGAACAAATAAATAAATATTAAAGCAATTATGACGTCAACTTTATCAAACACATATTCATGCTATAGGTTTATTTTTCAATATTTTTTATTCATGAGTAAAGACATGCTTCTTTTTATGAAATAAATAAATAAATAACATAAAGTAAAAATTACCAACATGTAACAACTGATTGAAAAAAATAATTGTAAAATTATATTTTGACTTTTCAGTTGATAATATTGCCTGACTACAACGAGATATATATATTAGAGTGCTGATTCAATGGATGAATGATTAGCTTTCCGTGGTTCAAGATGAATCACGTGACATGCTCCAATAGGTTGCTGTGTTTCGCCCTTTATCGCTATTTTGGCATTTAAAATATCAACTCGACAAATTATCATTATTATTAGGTAACATGACAGTCCTATGACCGAAGTAAATTGCTTTTAAAATAATTTTACACATATTTCACATTTTAATAAATAATAAAATACCTTTTTTTTTCATCGTTTCCCAACAAAGTTTAAAAGTGTTAATAAAAGAAAATTTAAACTTTTAAAGAGCTAAATTTAACAACAAATGATAATTTTTCAACTATTTTTAAGCATTTTGTCGGTTAAAGTTCAACTACACGAAATAAAAAAGAAGTAAAATCAAAATCAAAATGATTTAGAACAAAAGAATATTAAACTACAAAAGTAAACAAAAACAATGAACAATCTCCAAACCGTTGCCATAGAAATTTACTGAAAATAAGCTGTTACCAAGGGAACCGCCGAATACGCAGGTGTAAGGAGAGCATGTCACATGACTCATCTTGGACCTTCTCAAGGGTTACCATTTATCACTCTACCTTATATATCTCGTTGCCTGACTATAACATATAAACTGATATTTTTTTTATTTTTTGCATATCAATTCATCGTTAACTAAAATTTGTTCATCCGTGCGAAGTAGGACGGGTCAGCTAGTATGTAATATAGAGAAAGTATTGGATTCGCGAAAATTTTCGACCTCCGTTTTTTGACGGATCTACACGTTTTGGGATGTCCTGAACACGAATTGATAGTTTTTAAAAAATGTCTGTCTGTCAGTCTGTGTGTGTGTCTGTGTGTGTGTCTGTGGTTTCTTGTTTTCACCGTATCTCACGAATCAATGAATGAAATTCAACCAAACTTGGTATATAATTGGACCCTGGCGGGGCATTGTGCTGATTAGATTTGGGGATCAATCGCCCAGCAGGTGGCGCTGTGATCGCATTTTATGTAAACTTTTAACATGGCAGTATAGGACAAAATTTCGTATTTTTCACCGTATCTCACGAACCAATGAATGAAATTCAACCAAACTTAGTATATAGTTGGACCCTGACATAAACTGGTGCTGATTAGATTTGAGGATCAATAGCTAAATAGGTGGCGCTGTGATTGCATTTTATGCAAACTTTTAACATGGCAGTATAGGACAAAATTTCGTATAAATGTGCATAATGAGAGTTATATTAAACGTGTAACTATAAAATTAATATGAATTATTGATAATAGTAGTAGTTAACTAGGGGAAAAAAATGTGCATGTGGGGGTATCGGTTCCCCCCCCCCCGGGGGGAAGTAAATTTTCAAGAAGGGTATCTTCCGAAAGGTCTCGTTGATAATAGCGATAGTTAACTAGGAAAAAAATTTTGTGCATGTGGGGGCATCGGTTCATCCCCCCCCCCCCCCGGAATGCAAAGTTTCAAGATGGGTATCTTTCGAAAGGTCTCGTCAATACCTTTAAAACGAATGGTTGAACCATAAATCTGGGATAATTTAAAACAAAGTTATCGATTTTTTTACTTTTAACAAAAAAAAAAAAAAAAAAAAAAAAATCTTTTTTTTTTTTTTTTTTAAACGAAATTTAACCAAACTTGGTATTTAGTTGGCCCCCGACATAAACTGGTGCTGATTACATTTGGGGATCAATAGCTCAATAGGTGGCTCTGTGATTGCATTTTATCTAAATTTTTAACATTGCAGTATAGGACAAAATTTCGTATAAATGTACATAATGAGAGTTATTTTTAACTTGTGATTGTAAAATTAATATGAGTTATTGATAATAGTAATAGTTAACTAGGAAAAGATTTCTGCGCATGTGGGGGCATCGCGTCCCGCCCTGGGGAGGGGGGGTACATTTTGAAGATGGGTATCTTTCGAAAGATCTCGTCAATACCTTTAAAACAAATGGTTGAACTATTAATCTGTGATAATTTAAAACAAAGTTATCGATTTTTTTTACTTTTAACAAAAAAAAAAAAAACAAAAAAACTTAGAAAAAAAAACTCGTTTTTTTTTTTTTTTTTTTTTTTACGAAATTCAACCAAACTTGGTATTTAGTTGGTCCCCGACATAAACGGGCGCTGATTACATTTGGGGATCAATAGCTCAACAGGTGGCGCTGTGATCGCATTTTTTCTAAATTTTTAACATGGCAGTATAGGACAAAATTTCGTATAAATGTACATAATGAGAGTTATTTTTAACTTGTGATTGTAAAATTAATATGAGTTATTGATAATAGCAATAGTTAACTAGTAAAAAATCTCTGTGCATGTGGGGGCATCACTTCCCCCCTGGGGAAAGGCGAAAAAAAAAAAAAAACTTAGAAAAGAAATCGTTTTTTTTTTTTTTTTTTTTAATTGTTACTGATTGAATATGTAAAGGAAAATACAGAAGAAAGTCTTGTGGTGGCCACAACATACTAGTTTAATTTACAATTCATGAATTGTCAAAAAGGGACAAAACGTATTTTGTTCGAAACGGTTCTCTCCAGGATTTTTCCAGCGGTTTTATCCACTGTGGAAAATATGAACAACCCTTATTATGAAATATCGGATGTAAAGCAGACAAAAAATAATAATAATAATAATAATAATAATAATAATAATAATAATAAAGCATATGGCACCGAGAGATAAAAAGAGGAAAAAAAATAGGAGGGGTTGGTGCTAGAATAAATCCTAATTGCTATTAGAAAAACGAAAAATAAAAATGATTACCAGAAAATAATTAAACTTTAGAATTGTTAGAATACCTTAATCTGATCTTACTTAAATGCCTAAATACTGCCTGATATTTCAAATGTCTAAAGGTAGTTTCCTAACAAAGTTTGTAGAAAAATATATTTCATATGACAAACTAAAACACAATAAATATAAACCATGTAACGAAGCTGGTGGCAAGAAATCAATAAGAAAAGACATTATCAATCATTCAATTAATCATAAGAGAGAGGAATTAAGCTCAAGAGTAAAAGAAAACTTTTCGGTTTTATAGTTACTTTTTTAATTGAACATTTTTCTCTTCTACTATTCCTATCAACACTGTCCGAACTGCAAACATGTTTTGCAGACCTCAAGACAGTGGGAGCAAATAAATAAGCAAATAAATAAGAATCCTTTGAGCAAAGACATGTGAAGAACTTTGTAACTGTTTGCAGGCTACCAGTTTGACATATGACATTTTAAATGTCCCTTGCAGGCTAGCAAGCTGATTGCATCCTTAGGCTTAGCATCATCGCTGGGTCAGTTTCCGAAGAGCATCAACAAGAAAGATACTAGAATTGTCCCCATTTAATTGACCATTTTGAATAACACGGTGCATTTTTTATGTAAAGGGGAGAAAAAATGCAGGAAGACTGCATTAGAATGTAGATTTTATTTTCATACCAACGTGACTAAATAAAAAAAATTTTCAGGCATTAATCAACGATTTTCTTTTTTAAAAAAAATACACAAATAATTTTATATTGAAATTAATATCTACGTAACATAATTTTAGCTGGTGAATCACAACAGAAAACTTAAAAAAAAAAAAAAAAAAAAAAAAAAGCACAGTAACCTGTTATTTATTTTTTTTTTTCGTTTGGTTTTTGGTCGAATTTTTTTCTGAGGAAGGTGAGTGATTTTTAAATACTTGAACATATTAGTATAGTGCAGCCACGTTTCCCACGTCTAGCATTGAAGAATTTTCCAGAGACTTGGAGGTATTTGGTACAAAATTGTCCGGCAGGTTGGGATTTTGTAAATATCGAGTCGTTCGGCTTTCCCTTATCGCTTATTTTTTCTCAACCACAAGGGTTATCACTCCTATTGTAACACTGAACTCACTAAGTCAGAACTTGCGCAGAGGCTCCCATGGTCGCAAGAAACGTGGTTGAAAAATATTTTCAATTCATTTATATTAATATTTGCTAACTGTTGGTTTGAGTTGAAATTCATTTATTCTTTATCAATAGTTAGTGTTCATGTAACGTTCCCAATTTGATACTACCAAGGGTTACCAAATACGAATATAGTGTGCTCTACATGATAATTCACTTTTTTTTTTTTTTTTTTTTTTTTTGAAAATGAAATTGTTTAGGTTGTTCCACAAAACTTATCGTTTAATTCATTCTCACTAATAGCTATGTATATAACTAACCTACAGTGTTTAATTATTTTTTACACACTTTCTGCTAGATCTCAGACAAACAGCAACCAACGAAAAAAGCAAAAGAAATGCGAAAAAATACCTGGAAAATATTTAAAAAATATATATAAATAAAAATAAAAATAAAGCTGCTGGCAAAAGGTGGCTTTAATTGTTTATGAACAGATATCCTGAACTTTTCGATTTAGATGACAGAAGCATTGTTAATGTCAAGGGTTAAGAATTTTAGTCCTGAATAAGTCTCTAAATTCTTCGACTCAACGTATATCATATTAGAAACCCCTTTCAGTGTACTCTGAAAATAGCATATCCCACACAATATTTTCCTTAACCCGTATAAAATTTGTAAGACTTGATCTCCAGAATTTTATAACGGTAAAAAATTCTACACATGGTAATTTTTAGCCAATGAAAGAGCATTCTAAATGATCATAAAAGAATTAAAAAAAAAAACATATAAGTATCTTATGTTATAGTCAGGGTTTAACCTGGCAAAAAAATTACTTTAGCATTTTAGCGAAAATAGGCAAGCACTATTTTAGCTTTTTTGAAAGTTAATTAATTCATTGGATACCATTGATTTCTTTTACTTACAAGGAACATCACCCAAGCGTCCGGCTCGGATTTCAATGAAAGAGAGATGTTTCTTTCATATTTGATATGCTATCAAATTTTACTCAAAAATATGCGAAAAATTTGTATTTATACAGCAAGTGAATACTCAAATGAATAATTCAGTTGAAATAATTTTCAGTACTGTAAATTTTCATTTGTAACTTAAACATGAAAGCGCAAAATCATTTAGTATTTTTAAGTCACACCCAAAGGCGGAGCTTACTGTTGATATGTGGCTGATGTGGTTTTTAACATTTTAAAAATTCAATAAATATAGAAAACGTGGACGATAGCGAAAATTTCTATGATCAAAAACATTTGGTACATGCCCTCTATCAGAAATTAAAGTTTCATTAAAATAGCAGCCGGACACGATGTTACTTGTTAGCTTTGTTATTCTCAGTTTTGTTTTTTATTCCTTTTGTTCATTGATGATTTTAACCAAGCGTGTGTGACACGTGTGTGAGCGCGTGCGAAGCGAATTACTTGTGACTTTAAAAATATGAATCAGGGAAACTATGTTTTGATTTTAACAATAGAAAAAGAGGTACTCATATCATACGTGTAAAATGAAAAAGCAATTTAAAAATTAAATAAAGTGTAGTGGTAGATAATCGTGAAATACTAGTGCTAAGAATGTTTCTATGAAGCAAATTCTGAATTCTGATATACTTTTAAATATTTTTGCATTTAAATTCAATCTTTAAAAATTAAAAATAAATCCAAATTACTATATAAATAATGATTCCCAAAAATTTCTGTTCTTTCGTAGTTTTTGTCTGCAAATATTTAAAAAAAAAAAAAAAAAATCCGAGTTATTATATAGAGATATTTTATACAGTTATCCAGTTTTAGCTTTTTAGCGAAATTCTGACCAACATGTTTTAGCAAAATATGATACCTTTTAGCAAAATGCTAAAAAAACTAATGGCAGTTTAAACCCTGGTTATAGTTATTTGTAACTATAAGAAAAATCACTCATCACTTATATAATTTCTACTTGTAATAAAATTGCTTGTGTATGTTTGTCGTCAGGTTTTCGCATAGAAAGGAATTTAGTGTCCACAAGATTTCTACACTGGTATTACTTGACAAGATCCGATCATGTATGCAGTCGAATTTCTGATCTTGTTTTTAAGTTATTTTATTTTTCTCAAAATAAGTAAAAAAATTATGTGATGGTTAAGAGACCATATACAGGGTGATTATAATTAAAGTTACGATTTCAAAACGCTGTAGTTTTAAAACTACCCATCAGAACGATTTGATATTTTACCATAGCAATCGTGAGGCTATGAAATTTTGTTTGACAAAAGGGAAAAAAATAGTTCAAAATATGCTGTTAATTATCCGTAAAGTATTTGTTTCATGAAGTTCCTCTTTTTCTCTTTTCACTATGATTATTTCTGCTGTAAACACGTATTCTTGTCTTTTTGCTAAAAAAATTCTAGTAAACCCTTGAAGTCTATTGTTTCCTGCTATTCCATTGTGTTGCTAACAACATTTCTGTTTTTAATGAGTCCATATTTAGGCGTTTTCCCTGACATTACCCTGACAGCGCCATCTATAGAAACATGTTGGAACTACTTTTTTCCTGACCCAAAGAAAATTTCATTGGTTCACGATTGCTCTGGTAAAATATCAAATCGCTCTGATATGTAATTTAAAAATTATAGCGTTTTGAAATCGTAACTTTAATTATAATCACCCTCTATAATTACAAGTAAATAATTCGAGCACGAATGATTTTTTTTTTTAAATTAGCGTCAGATTTTTGTCTAATGGTTAGAAAATGATGTCATAATTAAAAGGAAACATATTTACATGCAAAAAATGAACATGAAAAGATGTTTGGGAAAATAGGCATTATATTTAAAAAAGAAAGAAAGGAAAACTTTCATTTGTTTGCGTTTATTTTTTAACGGTATATAGAAGTGAAAATTTAGAAATAATAATTTATTTTTACTAGTCATACTTTTATTTCAATTAGTAAGTGAGGTAATAAGTGAGCCAGTGTTAAGAGCAACACATCGGGTTGAGATTGCCATCAATAGACAATTTGCACCATCGGATTTTTCACGGGACGTAAATGGCTGATAGTTTAATATTAGGGTGATTTTATGATAAGGGAAGAAGGACACTTAAATGTGGGAGGTCGTAGTCAGAATTTTTACTGGCCTAGCCAGAGGCAGCTGGGTGATAAACAATGTTTAATCAATATGTTATATACGATACCATTACTCTCTGCAAATAATTTTAAATAAATAAAACTGCTTTCCTGAGATTTTAGTTAAAAGAAAAGGGTCATAAGCTGTTAAAGATATGTTATATTCTATAGCTATCGAGTGAACTTTGAAAGAACATCCATAAATTTTGTTCAATCTCCAGTCGTCGTGGTGGGAATTTGCTACGATCAGAACTTTCAGGGTTCGAGAACACTGGTTTGTTAAAGCGGTTTGTAAAAGCGGCTAGTTTATGACACAAATAAAAATACATGCAGTACTAGCAACAAAGGTAAGTAAATTAAAAAAACAAAATTAAATTATATACAGTTTTCTTTTTTAACGAGACATTTTCATATGCAGAAAAGTAGCTTAAATAAAATTCTAAAGCTTCACAATTACATGAATTTTAGTCTTAAAATAATGAAATTTTTTTCTAATATTTTATAAAATTGAATAAGAATAATGTCTCTAAACATAACTGGTAAGAATAAAAAATGAAATTAAGTGAGCTTTTAATAAAAGCAATTTATTAACTTAAGTTATCTTTAAAACAACATATTTAAAATTTTAAACTATCTTTGAAATTGGAAGAATATGTGGCTCAGAGTTACCAACGAGTACGAACAGAACCAAACTTTGTCGCATTTTGTCGAACTTAGTATTTCTCGAATTATATTTGGTTCTTAAAGTCTGTGAAAATTATTCTTTTAAATGTACTTTCTGGGGGGGAAAAAAGTATTATACTTTTTAACAAGTTCAATATTACCTGAATGCTTTCAAAGTGCCACAGCAATTGATTTATAAGTCAATCATTATAGCATACTATAGTTGTTAATTATGGGTGTCTTTTAGCTTCAGAAAAAGATCGAATTATTCCACGTCCTGTTTCTCAATTAACCTAGCTTTTCTTTTTATATTGGACTGGGTCAACCTGAACTGAATGTCACTTGATTTCTGACTCACATATCTAAATGACCTTCATTTGAAATATGTGCGATGAAATATTTTCGTAGATATCTGAAGATGTCGTTAATTAAACAAATAAAAGAAGATCGATTAGGAGAAACTTTATGTAACTATAATTTTTTCAATACGAGTTCCACAATATGTTTTCAACTAAAACTCGCCGACTTTCAAAATAACGAATCCTTACACGTTATTTAAGGAAAATAATAATAATAATAAGTTTTCAAAACTAAAGCCATTAAAAAAAAAAAAAAAGAAAGAAAAGAAAAAAGAAAAAATGAACGTAAAAGAAAAAAGAAAGAAAAAGAAAAAAACAAAACAAAACAAAACAAGAATAGCATATAACGCTACAAGATAATACACAACCATTAAAATATAGCACCAATTCTGGAAAATAAATAATTCAAGTACTAAATTAGTTATGTAGGTTACAAATTTTGGGCATTGCTGATTAATAGGCAATATATTTCACACAACATACTTTTAAATAAAAATATGTTACATATATAGAATCTTCTTATTTACACAAAACACTTAATTACTCAGAAGAAAACATTTTAGACATGTCAGGTTTCTCATATTATCATATACCAGATATCAGATAAAGAAACGTGAATTTATAAAAAAGAAATTTTATGATTAAAAAAAATTTTTTAGAAACACTTAGAAACGTTGAAAAGGAAAAAAAAAAAAAAAAAACGGTTTTAAAGATAAATAAAATTGTTTAATGCACTTATTTCATGCCTTTTGCATTTAAATAATAAAGTTGTCTCAATTCTTACTTTTGGACATAATATAAATACAAAATGTTTACTTCAAGAAAAGTTTAGTACTTTCTTTTTTATTTATATAAAATATCGAAATATTTAAAAGAAAACATTCCAAGTGTTTTTATATGCATTTTTACAACATCAGATCTTCTTTACAAATACATTTACGGATTAAAATTAACGGTACTTCGGCCGTTACGTGGCTCGGTTAAGAAAAGTACATTTATTGAAAAGAAGTTTTACAAAACATCTAGAAATTTTTAAAAATATTTTAAAACTAGCTTAAACTGTTTTATTTGATTAATGTTTTCTGCATTCAAATATATTTATTTCGGTTGTTAATTTCGGAAATATAAATACAAAGCATTTATTTCTAGATGTATTTTGAATTTTTTGTTTTATTTATAAAAAATACATAAATATTAAAAAGAAAATATTCTAGATGTCTCTTTAAGCAATTTAGAACACTTGATCATTTTTAAAAATACATTTATCAAAACAATTTAAGAGCGTTTTGACTGTGACGTGTCTTGGACAACGCAGTTTCTGAAATAAGAAAGTGCATTTATTAAAAACAAAATTTACAAAAGCACAAAAATAATTAGAAACGTTTAAAAAAGGGTTTAAAAGGTAGATAAAAGTAATTAAATTACTTATTAATTGTATGTTTATTCGAGTAATATCATTGTTTTGATTGTTACTATTGGACATAATACAAAAACAAAATATTTATTTTTAGAAATGTTTTGTATTTTGAGCTTTGTTTATAAAAAAGTACCAAAATATTTAGATGAAAACATTATACAAATGCCATTTTATTCATTTCCTAATTCTTTTAAGTAGGTTTTATTCAACATCCAAAAAATGTTAAGTCTTTTGTTAAATATCAATAAAAGTTTTAGCATTTTGAAGATCATAAATTTATGAAAAAAAAAAAAAACTGATAAAAAGCAATTTAAAGATTTCAAATCTGTAAAAAGTATATCAAAAACCATAAGAATTGTTTCCTGAATATATATTTTATTGAACAAAGCTAATATAGCTCAATCTATAAATATTAAATGGAAAAATAAGTTTCATCTGTAATTTTCAGTGATGTTAAGTAAAAGGTGCAAGTACTTTTAAGTAAGAAACTGCGATGTCCGACAGTCCGAGTTACGTAGAAACGCAGTTAAATATTTGCAATAAATGTATTCTGAAAAGAAAAAAAATTTGATGCCGTAAAATGCATAAAAAGATATTTAGAATGTTTTCTGTTAGATAATAAAGCGTTGCTGATATTTGAAAGAAAACATTGCAAATCCTTTTATGTACATTTTAAGACGTTAGATCACGTTAAAATTGTACGTTTAAAAATTTTTCACAGCATTTCCATCATTGCACTACTGGATCATCGCAATTTCGTACTTAAGAAAAGTGCATAAATTGAAAGGGAATTTTACAAAAGCACGAATGCTTAGAAATGTTTAAAAACAATTTTAAAGATAGATAAATGTATTTTTAAATTTAATGCATTTAAGTTACTTATTTTGCATTAAAATTATAGCGTTGTTTTTATTGTTATTTTTAGGTATAACGTAAACAGAACACACATATTTATAGGAATGATTGAAATTTTCCATAGGAATAGCCACAAGATCGGCTACAAGTTTCAAGATGCTGTGATTTGCTTGATGAGGTACTAGATAGGTAATATCAGCTGCTTCAAGATGATTCTTAGCCATAATTTCTATAAACCACTTCTCACATAGCGGTTTTTGTATTTTTTATTCTTTATTTATACAAAATCACTAGATATATAAAAAGTACATTCTTAATGTCTTTTTACGCACTTTAAGTCATCAGAACATCTAATATATATATATATATATATATATATATATATATATATATATATATATATATATATATATATAAATAATAGATAACGTAATAGAATTTAATCTTAAAATTTAGCAATTAATAGAACTAAAACAATAACAGAACACTAAAATATAGAACTGAATTTAACATAGAGGAAAGAATGACACAAAAAGTTGCGATGATGAACCAATGAGTTACCATATTAACTTAAAATAGTTACGCCGACCTGAAGGATAATAAAAAAGGAACCATTAAACTTGTGAAAGAGAAAAAAGATAATAAACCACATAATCAATTGGATATAAATGCTTAAAAATATATATATATATATATTGAAAATTTTTACTTGAGATTTTATTGTTATGTTACTGGGATATCATCCTGCCTTACTTTAAAAAAGTGCACTTATATTGGGGGGAAAAAAATACAAAAACACAAATTCTTAGCAATGCTTAGCAATGCTTGAAAAAAGGTTTTAAAGATATATATATGAAAACATTTTAATTCATTATTTAATGTATTTTGCATTCGAATAGCTGTTATTCTTTTTTAGATAAAGTGTAGTGTGAGATTTTGATTTTTGTATCAACCATGTGAAAAATGCCAGAGCTGGGAATCGAACCCGAGGTTTCCGCTTAATGTGCGGTTTCTCTATCACTGAGCTACCTTGGCAGATAACTAGCTCGGCAGTTATAAAAAATTATCCGTTGACAAAGTCACCGTGTCTGGAAACGTAGATGTAACTAATACTCGTGCCACAACTCCAATAGACCACGATATGGAAGATTTTCGTGGTTGATGAATTAATAAATTGAATTTTTAAAACTTTTTTTTTTTTTTTCTATTGTCACTTTCAGACATAATATAATTAAAAAACGTTTGCTCCAAAAAATGTTTTTGTATACAAAATACCTATAAATTTATATGTTTATAAAGCGCTCTAAATTTTTTTTTTTTTTTTTTTTTTTCAATTTAGGACATCATATATTCTTTACAAGTTAATGACCGGAAAAAAAAGATTAACAGCGTTTCGATCTTTACGTGATTTAGGCATAAGAAATTCTTACTTAATAAAAGCTCATTTATTGATTTTTTTTTTTTTCCTTAAAGCACATATAAATACTTAGAAACGTTTAAAAAATTATTTTAAAACTAGATAATAGTGTTTAAAATACTTATTTGTTGTTTTTTGCTTCCAAAATTTTAACGTTGTTCCGTTTGTTACTTTAGGTCATAATATAAATACATAATATTTATAGCTACAATTTTTGTATTTTATGCTTTATTTATACAAAATATCCAAATATTTAAAAAATTCTAAACGTGTTTTTATGCATTTTTGGACATCAGATCCTTTTTTAAAACACATTTATCGAAAATATTTAACGGTGTTTCGATCGTTACGTGTCTCGAACATTGTCATATCTTACTCAAGAAACGTATTTTTATTCAAAAAGAAACTTACAAAAGCACATAATTAGACATGTTTATAAAATTATTTTAAAGTTCGATAAAAGTATTTTACTTATTTAATATATTTCAAATTTAAGTAATAACATTGCCTTGAATGGTACTTTCGGACATATATAAATACAAAACATACACTGTTAAAAATTTTGTCCTAGGTTGAACCAAAACATGGTACACTGTTAAAAATTTCAGTTCAAGGTTGAACCAAATGTTGGTACTACAGTAGCTTCAGTTTGTTAGGTTGAACCAAAACTTGGTACAAGCTATATGATTGAAGCTATAACCATGCGATGGTGAAACCTTCTACTGTGATTTGGCGTTTCTTGATTGAAAAAAGCACCAAATTATGGTAAAAAAAATTCTCCATCTTATGGATGTAGCTATTGCAGTACCAATCCTTGGTTTAGTAAAGCACCAAATAAGGGTAAAAGGTTTCACCATCGCATGGTGGCAGCAAAAATGTACAAAATTATTAACAGTGTAGGAATGTTTTGTATCCCTTTCTTTATTGTACAAAGATATCTAAATATTTAAAAGAAAGCAATCTAAATGTCTTTTTAGGATATTATATCATTTTTCCAAATACATATATCGAAATAATCTAATGGTGTTTCAAACGTTACATTGCTAAAATTTTCAATCGCAATTTCTTATATAATAATCCTACATTTATTATAAATCAACTTTAAAAAAGCATAAATGCAAATAAATAGTTCGAAATTTTGAAAAAACAAGTTTAAAATTAGATAAAACTGTTTAAATTACTTAAGGCATTTTGAATTCAAGTGACAACGTTGTTTCGATTGTTATTTTTAGACATAATATAAGAAGAAAACATTTTCAACAAATGTGTTGTACCATGTGCTTTCGTTATACAAAATACCTAACAATTTACAAGGAAAAAAAATATTTTTTTTTCATGTGATTTTGAACACCAGATCATTTTTCTAAATATATTTATCGAAAAAAATTAACTGCGTTCTGATTTTTACGTGAACACTTTGTGAATTTGTGAGTTTTTACCAGTTTTTTGCGTAAGAAAAGTGTATTTTATCAAGAAGAAATTCTACAAAAGCAAAAATACTTAGAGACGTTTACAAAAAATATTTTAAAGCTAGATAAAAATATTTTGCTTAAACATATAAAATGCAAATTATAAATTATTCTATGCAAATTATGAATTACTCAATGCAATTAAAATTATTATTATTCAATGCAAAATAATGTATTTTGCATTGAAGTAAAATCATTGTTTCTATTGTTAATTCTGAACACAATATAAACAAACATTGCTACATATGTTTGTATTTTGTGCTTTATTTAAAAATAAAACAGACTTTCTAAATGTCCTTTTATGCATTTTGGAACATCATATTTATAAATATATTTTATCGAAAAAATTGAACGACTTTTCGATCAGTATATAACTCGAACGTCGTACGTTCTTTCTGGTGATACGTGCATTCAGTGAAAGGAAATATAAAAACGCCGATTTTTAGAAACGGTAACAAAAAGTTTTTACAAATGGATAAAATTATTTTATTTATTTAATTTATTTTCAAACAGATAACTCCTTTGTTTGGATTTTTAATTCTGGAAATAATATAAATACAATAAAAATTCTTTATTTCTAGATACATATTTTGTGCTTTATTTTTACAAAATAAATAAACAAATAAAAATATTTAAAAAAAAATCATTCTAAATATCTTTTTATTTATTTTAAGACATCGAAACATCTTTAAAAAGGTATTTATCGAAAAAAATTAACAGTATTTCGATCGTTGCGTAACTTAGACATCGCAGATTCTCATTTAAGAAAAGTCCATTTATTGAGAAAGAAAGTTTACAAGAGCACATATAAACATTTCGAAAGGTTTAAAAAATAAATTTAAATCCAGATAAAAGTATTTAAATTACTTATTTAATAATTTTTTTATTATATGCGCAAATTACTTATATATTGTTTTTGCTTTCAAGTAATAGCACTGTTTTGGTTGTTACTTGAGGACATAATATAAATACATAATATTTGTATCTGAATATTTTGTGTATTTTATGCTCTATTTTTACAAAATATCCAAATATTTAGAAATTCAAAATGTCTTTTTATACATTTTAGGTTATGAGATCATTTTTCAAAACAAATTTATCGAAAATATTTATTGGCGTTTGGATCATTACGAAATTCAAACTCTGCAGTATTTTATTCAAGAAAAGTATTATTTTTATTTTTATTTTATTATTATTTTTTTAATTTTAAATTTATTTATTTATTTTTTTTTTATTTACAAAAGCACACATAAATACTTATAAACGTTAAAAAAAAAAAAAAAAAAAAAAAAAAAAAACATATTTAAACTTCGATAAAATTATTTTACTGATTTAATGTATTTCGCATTATTATAACGTTGCCTTGAATGGTTCTTTTAGACATATATGTATATATTCATTAAATTTACTTATAAAGAATATTTTCAATTCCTTTCTTTATTTGTACAAAATACCTAAATATTTAAAAGAAAGCAATCTAAATATCTCTTTAGGACAGTAAATCATTTTTCAAAATACATATATTGAATTAGTTTAACGATTTTTCAAACGTAACATGCTAAAACTTTCAGACATTGCAGTTTCTTATTTAACAAACCTGCATTTATTAAAAACCACTTTCAAAAAAGTATAAACGCCAATAAATACTTAGAAGTTTTGCAAAAGTGAATTCGAAATTAGATAAAGTTGTTTAAATTAATTAATTAAAATATTTTGAATTCAAGTAACAACGTAGTTTTTTTTTTTTTTTTAAGGCATAATATAAACAGAAAACATTTTCAACAAATGTGTTGTGTCATGTGCTTTCTTTATACAAAATGTCTAAATATAAAAAAATAAATAAAAATAAATAAATAAATGAAAAATTCAAATTTCTTTTTATGCGATTTAGGATTAAGATAATTTTTTGTATTATAATTATCGAAAATTTTTAACAGCGCTCCGATTATTACATAACTCAAACATAGCAGATTTTTTATAAGAAAAGTGTATTTTGTCAAGAAGAAATTTTTCAAAAGCACATATACTTAGAGACGTTTACAAACATATTTTAAGCTAGATAAAAATATTTCACTCATATAATGTATTTTGCATTCAAATAAAACCTTTGTTTCGATTGTTAATTCTGAACACAATATATTAGGGGGACCGGAAAATAATGTCGTTTTTGCGCGTGTATATATTCGACTGTCATTTATCAGCTCACTGGTGCCAAAGACATTTCAAGGTTGAAGTGACCAGTTTACAAGTAAATTATTAAAGCCTTTTTTTTATTTTATAGTGAAATAGCCAGGCAAATAAAATAAGAGGAATCTATCAAGAATTATATACTTTTTGAGTTTCGAAAGAGTTGTAATGAAACAATTGCTACAAAATTAATTTACGGTGTTTATTCAAATGCATTAAAACTTTTCTAAAGCTAAAGGTGGTTTTTTAAGTTCAAATTCGTTAATTTTGACCTTTCTGACTCGTGTCGATGAGGATGACAAACAACTTTAGACAATGTCATTTTAAGGGCGGAAGTGGAAGAAAATACGTGTCAAACAATCGAGAAACTGTCAAATATTCTTAACCAACCTCGGTCTACCATCCAAGAACATATACAACAAATTCGTAAAGTAAGCGGAGCAAGTGTTTGGTCTTGCTTAATCTGTCCGAAGAAAAAAAACTGACTGATCGAGCACGTGGAACGTAATGCTTCATCGGCACAACAAAGAAACGTTTTCTGATCACTTGATGACTGTAAATTAAAAATGGGTTCATTATAAAAATCCAAAACGCAGAAAGCAGATGCTCTCTCCGAATAAATCGCAACAAAGTACAGCTAAGCCATTTTTACGCCACAAACAGGAGTTTTTGCGTGTTTAATGGAGTATTTACAGGATAGTTCATTTTGAAGTGCTTAAATATAGACAAATTGTGAATTTTGTATCTTCAGTGTGAAAAATTGGATCAAGAATATCAATCTTTCATTGAAAAGTGCCCAGCGATTGTCAAAAGAATTCGCGTTATTTCACAAAACGATAATGCAAGACCGCACTGCGTAAATCGAACCCTGAAAAAAAAAATAATAATAAATTAAGGTGGAAGTTAAGGCCTTTCCTGTCATACTCGCCCAATATTGCGATATCGGATTTACATTCACTTTGACCGATACACTATTTTCTAAATGGCAAAAAAATTTGAATAATTGGATAATATCCAAAATGCAATCCCAGAGATTTTGCTCAAAAATCATTTGATTTTTATCAATCCAGCATTTTTACACTAGATGCCTAAAGGTTGTTGATAACGAGCGTGATTACGTAATTGATTAAAAATTAAAACTTGTTAAAAATTATGTGTCTGAATTTATTGTAAATAAACGACGTTACTTTCCGCCTCCTAATAAATACAAAGCAAACTTTTCTAAATATGATTTGCATTTTGATCTTTATTTAAAAAACAAAACAAAATTGTTAAATGTCTTTTCATGTATTTTGGGATATCATATCATCTTTCTAAATATATTTTATTGAAAAAATTGAACGGCATTTCGATCGTTACGTAAAACGGAAGTCACACGTTCCTTCTAATGAAACGTGTATTCATTGAAAGGAAATATAAAAACACCAATCTTCAGAAACGGTAACAAACGTTTTTAAAACTAGATAAAATTATTTTAAAAATTACGTTTAAAAAACGTCAAACGTTTTTAAAACGTATACGTCAACGAAAATACGTTTTTGAAACGTATACATTTTTAAAACGTATGACGTAACGTTATGATGTAACGTTATAAACGTAACGTTATGACGTATACGTTTTAAAAACATATACGTCAAAATTACTTTTTAAATTATGTTTAAAAAAACGTAACGTTTTTAAAACATTTTACGTCAAACGTTTTTAAAACTAGATAAAATTATTTTAAAAATTATATGTCTGAATTTATTGTAAAAAAAACGACATTGCATTCCGCCCCCTAATAAATACAAAGCAAACATTTGAAGGTATGTTTTGCATTTTGAGTTTTATTTAAAAAACAAAAACAAAATTGTTAAATGTCTTTTTATGTATTTTGGGACATCATATCATCTTTATAAATATATTTTATTGAAAAAATTTAACGGCATTGCGGTCGTTACGTAACACGGAAGTCACACGTTCTTTCTAATGAATTCGTTTTTCTGCATTCATTGAAAGGAAATATATAAACACCACTCTTTAGGAACGGTAACAAACTTTTTTAAAACTAGATAAAACTATTTACTTTTCAAAATTTTTTCAAAAAATAATTCCTATGTTTCGATTTTAATTTTGGAAATAATATAATCACAATAAAATATCTTTATTTCTAGTTATGTATTTTGTGCTTGCTTTATACAAAAAACAAAATAGTTTAAAAAAAAAATAATCATTCTAAATGTCTTTTATTCATTTTTGAATATCAGAACATCTTTAAAAATATACTTATCGAAAAACATTAACTCTATTTCGATCGTTGCGTACCTTGGACATCGCAGTTTATTACATAAGAAAAGATCATTTATTGAAAAAAAAAGTTTACAAGAGCACATATAAATATTTAGAAACGTTTAAAAAATAAAATTTAAATCCAGTATAAAAGTTTTTAAATTAATTACATAATAAATTTTTTTATTCGAGTAATAGCGGGATTTCGATTGTTACTTTCGTAATATATATATATATATACAAAACATTTGTTTTTATAAATATTTTATATTTTATTTATACAAAATTCCTAAATATTTAAAAGGAAACGTTATAAATATCTTTTTTGTGTATTTTAGGACATCATATCCTCTTTACAAGTACATTTATATATATAAAAAAAAAAACATTATCAGCGTATCGATCTTTACATGACTAAGACATCAGGATTTCTTATTTAATAAAAGTGAATTTATTGAATTTTTTTTTTCTTAAAGCGCACATAAATGCGTAGAAATGTTAAAAAATTATTTTAAATCTAGATAGAAATACGTAAATTACTTATATATTGTTTTTTGCTTTCAAAGTAACACCACTGTTTCGTTTGTTACTTTAAGACAAAATGCAAACACATAATATTTATATCTGAATACTTTGTGTATCCCATGCTTTATTTCTACAAAATATCCAAATATTTAAAATATTCTAAGTATCTTTTTATGTATTTTAGGACATCAGATTATTATTCAAAACACATTTATCGAAAATGTTTAATGGTATTTCGATCATTACGTGATTCGAACATTGCAGTACTCAAGAAACGTATTTTTATTCAAAACGAAAATTTACAAAAGGAATAAGTACTTCGAAATGTTTAAAAAAAAATTGTTTTAAAGTTCGATAAAAGTATATTACTTATTTAATGTATTTCGCATTTTTAAGTAATAATGTTGTCTTGTATTGCACTTTTGGACATATATAAATACAAAATATTTACTTGTAGGAATGTTTTACATTTCTTTCTTTATTTATACAAAAATACTTAATATTTAAAGGAAGGCAATACAGAGGATGTTCGCACATTTTTTAGACGATTTTGATGGAGTGTACTGAAGCAATTTCACTCATATTTCGAGTTTTATTTGTTCAGTTTGATAGCCCTTGTTCTTCACTAACATTCTACATCATAATTTCTATGATAATAATGCTTTTTATAATTTTGGAAGAGGTATATTTTTCTACTCCTCTTGAACGGCTTTCCAGAGTCCACAAAGCGTTGTAGGTCGGTGTTTGGATAATGTTGATTTTAAGAGTAGAAAAACACAAAGATCCAACAGTGATACATCAGAAGATTTAGCAGGAATGTCAGTGAAGGGTATGGTTTTAATTCCCGTTTTTTTGTTCCATTTTTTTCTAGAAAAGCAATTGCGGATTGTGATGTGTGGCTGCTTGTCTTGTCTCGATACAGTTCAACGGATTGATAGCACTATGGATAAAGATCTGAATTTTCATTTTTAAAAATTGGAATTAAAATATGTTCTTGAGAGTATTTAGAGTTGATTTTGACATTTTTGTCACATTTTTTTGCTTTTATCTTGCGCTTGTATGTAAAACCAGTGGCAGTCATAAATCCTTTAGAAAAACTTTCTTTTGATGCTTTGAGCCATGTAGCAATTTTATTTTCTCCACTTTTGTGATAATAAATTGACCTTTTTTCATTGCAACCACTTAAATAGACCCAAGATTCATCTGTTGTTGCAACATTTTTCCATTTTTCTCCTAATAAATGCTTTTCATAAAGATTTCACTAAAAACTATCTTTGGAAAGAGCGGAAACCTATCCTTCCATCCACTGCCATTTTAAAAGCGCATTTTTGCATCTAAACAAAAATTCTAAATATCAGAAGATAAATAAAACTTCCAAAAATATAACTGTTGTGAAAATAAAATTCTCCATGTAAACGATTTTTTCTTACTGCAAAATAAAATCGTCTAAAAAATGTGCGAACAGCCTCTGTAGGACAGCAGATCATTTTTCAAAGTACATATATCGAAATAATTTTACGGTGTTTCACACTTTACATGGCTGAAACTTTCAGATATTGCAGTTCCTTACTAAACAAACCTGCATTTATTAAAAACCAACTATAAAAAGCATAAATGTAAATAAATTTTTAGAAACTTTGAAAAATTTAATTTAAAATTAGATAAAACAGCTTAAATAACTTAATAAGACTATTTTGAATTCAAGAGAAAACGTTGTTTAAATTGCTATTTTTAGACATAACATGAACACAAAACATTTTTAACGAATCTGCTGTATCTTGTGCTTTCTTTATACAAAATACCTATACATATATATATATATATATATATATGAAGTATAAGCAACTTCCTTTTTTCCTAACATTCTAGTCTGAAACCAGAACTGCAGCCGCAAGCGTGGAATGACGTAGCAGTGATGTCAGGAAGACGTCACCTCTGACGTGTGCGCACATCCCCGCGACGAAGCACCTTTCTGAGAGAACTGAGTCGACGATCAGATCTGGAAGAGTTTGGACGAAGCATACAGTGTTGACGGCTGTATCGCCTTAATGACTTTCGTTTTGTATTTGACGTAGTTAATTAAGTACTATGCGTGCTACGAATTATGTTTAAGTGACGAACTTTTGAATATACTTTGATAATTGATATTAAATGCTCATTAACTTCTATGTAAATAGTAACTGTAAATATTTTAATTCTTTATTAAAAGTTAAGTAAATATTCGAATTAGTATTGTTCTTAAAGTTTTAAACCGCTCGCAACCCACCTGATACTATATATATATATATATATATAATGTCTCTTTATGCAATTTAGGACATCAGATTATTTTTAAAATATATCTTTCGAAAATATTTAACAGAGTTTGGATTGTTGCGTGACTCAAACGTTGCAGTTTTTTATTTAAAAAAAAAAGTGTATTTTATTGAGAAGAAATCGTACAAAAACACAAATACTTATAGATGTTAAAAAATATTTTAAAGCTTTATAAAAGTATTTTTCTTATATAGTGCATTTTGCATTCAAATAAAATCATTGTTTCAATTGCTAATTCTGAACACAATATAAATATGAAACAAACATATCTGCACATGTTTTGCATTTTTTGCTTTATTTTAAAAACAAAACAAAATTTGTAAATGTGTTTTTTGAAGGATATCATATTATCTTTATAAATATGTTTTATCGAAAGAATATATTGGCATTTCCATCATTACTCAACTCGTACGTCACTCTTTCTGATGAAACGTGCATTTATTGAAAAGAAATATTATAAAAGAAGAAATTCTTAGAAACGTTAGCAAAAAGTTCTTACCGCTAGATAAACTTATTTCACCTATTTAATTTCTTTTCTTTAAAGTAATGTCTTTGTATCGATTTTTAATTTTGGAAATAATATAAATACAATAAATTATCTTTATTTCTACATATTTTGTGCTTTATTTATGCAAAAATCTAAACATTTAAAAATAAACAGTTTAACTGACTTTTTATTCATTTTAAGACATGAGAACATCTTTAAAAATACATTAAAAAAAAAAGAGTATTTCTATTATTGCGTCACTTGGACATCGCAGTTCCTTACTTAATCAAAGTGCGGTTATTGAAAAAGAAAGTTTTCAAAAGCACATATAAGTGTTTAAAAAAGGTTTAAAAAATAAATTTAAATATAGGTAAATGTGTACTTACTTAATAAATTTTTCATTCAAGTAAAAGCGTGGTTTCTGTTGTTACTTTTGTAGTGATATATATATATCAAAACATTTCTTTCTAGGAATATTTTGTATTTTATGCTTTATTTATACAAAATACCTAAATATTTAAAAGAACACATTCTAAATGTCCATTTATGCATAAAATATCAAATCATTTTTTAAGATAAATTTTTCATTAAAAAAAAAAAAAACTCTATTGTTATGTTACTCGGACAGTCGAACATCCCAATTTTTTACTTAAGAAATGTGCATTTACTAAAAAGAAAATTTGAAAAAGTACATATAAAATTTTTAAGAAATTTAAAGAACGATTTTAAAGTTAGATAAAAAAAATTTTGTATTGAGCGATGTTTCTAATGAACATTTTTTACTTTCTTCTATATGTAATATAGAGAAAGTATTGGATTCGTAAAAATTTTCGACCTCGGGTTTTTGATGGATTTACACGTTTTAAGAGCTGTAGAACACGATTTGACCCTTTTTAGAAAATGTCTGTCTGTCTGTCTGCCTGTCTGTCTGTCAGTCTGTCTGTGTGTGTGTGTGTGTGACAAAATTTTGTGGCAACTGTATCTCAGGAACTACTGCACAGAATTTCATACAAATTAGTATGTAGTTGCACCTTGACATAAATTAGTGCCTATCAACTTTTGGTAAAAATTGTCTAACAGATTGCGTTGCCATCCCGCTTTTTCTAAATTTTTAACATGGTGATATAGGACAAAATTTTGTATAAATGTGCATAAAGAGAATTATTTTTTAGTAATCATTATGGAATTTACAAGAATTATTTATAATAGAGGTAGTCAACTGGGGAAAAAATTTTGTATGCGTAGGAGCCTCGTGAACCCCCCGGGGGGGAAGTCCCCCCTCGAGGGTAGTAAATTTTCAAGATGGGTATCTGTTAATAGTAAACCTATAGTTTGCCGTTTTTTTCTTATCGTTATGCTAATTAAATATATTAAAAATTAATCACTCTTAAAATAAAGCTTAAAGAAAAAAAACGTTAGTTGGAAAAAAAATTAAACATTTATTAAAAATCCTAATTTCCTTTTAATATATTTTCTACTTACCAGGAAAATAAATATATCGTTCAATGAAATGCTATATTAAAGAGCTTTCAAATTTAAATCATCCATTTGAATTTTTCAAACGCGAAACGTAAACAATAGCTAACCTTCCGGAAGTTCCGACTGAGCCAAGTTTCAAAAATTTGCATAAAACATCTCTAAGAACGATAGCCGAAGTCTACGCACGCGCCGCGTCGGCACATGCCCCGACGTACGTCCGGAAGATCACTTCGTTTCTCCCGCGAAGCTATAAATAGCGAACGCCGATGGTAGTGGGTGTTCGTGGTTGCCTTTGCGGTTGCTCTTGCCCTTGCCTCTGTTCATTTTTCGCCGATGCCGGCTTCATAAGATATCGCCGTAATATGTGGCGTTTATTTTTTATATTCAAATAAAATCTTTTCATTTTTAGTTAGTTATAACTCACGTTAATCCTTTTTGTGAGTTCGAAATTTAAATGAAAGTTATAGGTGTTAATATCGCGACAATAACAAGTGGAACGTCACGCCGTCAACATAAGTTTCACCAGTTCTTTGAAAAAGGAACTTAATTGTCTTTTTCTGCAACCTACATTGGGAAATAAAAATATGTCAAATATTGTCTTCTTACTCACCTTGTTTGTCATCCAGCATCTGCTTTGGTATGTTTGTTCATAAAAATATTTGTCTACTTTAATTATCTTATTGTTATTCATATAAACTTATTGTTATATTTATATAAACTTTTTGTTGAATTTTATTGTTTCAATTAAAACACAAATTAAATTAAAATTTGTTATGGTCATTTATTTAACAATTTCTACATATTTATCTTTCAGCATATTTACTTACTCTAGCTTCCATTTTATCAAATTCATTTAATTAACTTTAAATGTTGTTAAGCTGGTGTTTATGTCTAGAGTAGGCTCCTCTGCTAATTCACTTAGCCTTGGATCTACTTCACACCAGCTAACAAGAGAAATAAAAAGTGGTTATGGGCTTTTCCTTTTTCAGCATGTAAATATGCTGGCCCTTTCATAAATTAATGTTTTTCTGTTTTGTTTGAAAAATAAATTGAAAGTTAAATTTTTTTGCATTTATAGTAAATTTTTGAAACAAGAAATTGTTTGAATTTAGATTAAAAGTTGTTTAATGTTAATAAATGAAAATCTTGAATGTTTTGTTTAATTTAAGTAATGATGACCATTTTTTTGCATATTGTTGAGGGAATATTGTAAAATTTTTTTTTTTTTCAGTAAAGTAGAAAAAAAAAAAAACTTTTTGAAATTTCATATATATATATTTGAATAAATTTTCAAGTAATAAATGAATTTACCGAATGTTTAATTCGGGGGGGCAAAGGTTTTTATAAGAAAAATTGTGATATTTTTGATATATTATATTTTTAAATTGTTTGAACCATAATTATACAATTTTTTTTACTCAAAAATGGCTGTCAACAATTTACATTCTATTCCCAAACTGAATGCGATTAATTTCGAGGAATGGAGGAGTGACATTAAATTTGTTCTTCTTGACCGGGGACTCTGGGACATAGTTGTTGGTACGGAAACAGCCCCAGTTTTGGCTGATGACAGAAGCAATGCTTCTGCTGTTAATAAATTTAAGTCTAGAGCTAATGCTGCTTTGGCTGTCTTATACTTAAATATAGAAACTGAGTATAGGAAAATTGTAGAAAACGAGGATGACCCCTTAAAGGCATGGAATTTAATTAACAAAAGTTTTGTTCCAGATACTCGTGCGCAGCACATGAGTTTATTTTCTGAGCTGTGTGATTGCAAAATATTGCCTGGTGAGGGTGTAAATGTCTTTGCGTCCCGGGTCATGAGGATATTTAAACAAATAAAAAATTCTAAGGGGGGACTGACGGAAATTTTTGCATCTTATCAATTGTTACGTTATCTCCCATCATATTTCGACGGTATCGTTCAAAACATACTGAGATGGGAAGATGATAAATTTACATTCAATGAAATTGTAACTTGCTTGGTAGCCGAGGAAACTAGGCTAAATTTAAGAAATAAAGATAATGAATTAAGTAAAGCTAAAATTTCTGCTCAGTTTTCTCATCTAAATGATACAGGTAAAAATAAGCTTCTAAAACAAAAATTAATTTGTACATTTTGTCATAAGAACGGCCATGCTAGACAAAATTGTTTTTCTCTCAATAGAAGTAAAAATGTTGACTTTAAACCCTCTTTTCAAAACCAAAACTTACCTTCTCAGAATTTCAGTCCTAAGAAGTCCTTCCAATCAAGAGGTAGGCAGAGTCGAAAAAAATCTTCATATCAATCTAGATCAAAATCTAAGACCCGTAATAGTAGTAGGGATTCAAATTCATCTTACTACATTACTGAGGCCAGTTTAGCTCAGCAAACAAATGAATCAGATTGGGTATTCGATTCTGCCGCGTCTCATCATTTTAGTAAAGACCGTGAACTTTTCACATCATTTAAACCTCAACAAAATGAAGAAATGGCTGTAGCCATGGAAGGCATCACTTTGCCAATCGAAGGAAAAGGAGACATTAAATTGCGTTTTGGCCAAAGAAACTTTACTTTAAAGGGAGTGATGTATTCATCAAAGCTTAGGAGAAACCTTATATCAGGGCCACAACTTGACAAAGAAGGTCTACAGTTTATTGGGGGAAGAGGCGAAGTCAAAATTATGTCTAATGATAATATAATGTTCAGAGCAAAATTAAAAAGTGGTGTTTATCGTGTCCAAGCAAAAATCCCAAAATCTATAAAGCAACATGTAACTTTCGAAGCCTCCACAACATCTTCAAAAGAACAGGAAGTTCTAAACCTGTGGCATAAGAGATGCGCTCATGTAAATCCTCAAACTTTGACGCATACAAGTAATAAGAGGGGTGCAAAGGGATTACCATTCTTAAAGGGACATACAGAATTTTTTTGTGAAGATTGCAGGTTGAATAAATTTAAACGCACTTCATTTAAATACAGAAACTTTGTTCGATCCAAGAGACCCTTAGAACTGTTATATACAGATGTTTGGGGACCATGTCAAGTAAGAGGCAAACATGGAGAACGATATTTTCTATCAATCATGGACGATTATTCCCGTAAAGTATTCATTTATCCTATAGTCCAAAAATCTGAAGTAGCTGAAACCTTAATTAATCACATCAAAAGGGCAGAAAGATTTATAGGTAAACCTTTAATAGCTATCCGCTCAGATAATGGAACAGAGTTTGTCAACAAAGAATTTTCAACATTTTGTCAGGAAAAAGGCATCAAACATGAACTAACAAACACGTTCACTCCAGAACAAAATGGTGCTATTGAACGTTATAACCAAACTGTTATTAATGGAGCCCGTACATCATTATATGAAAGTGGTTTAGACTTTTGTTTTTGGCCAGAAGCCGTTTCACATTTCAATTATGCCTGGAACAGACTATGCCATAAAGATTTTGAAAAATCACCATTCGAATTGTACGGTGGAAGAAAACCATCAATCAGACATCTTAAACCATTTGGATGTGTAGCTTATGTAGGACTGGCAAAACAAAGGAGACAGAAACTGGATCCAAAAGCTGTGAAAGGTTATCTAGTTGGATATGCACACCATACAAGAGGATACCGTATTTGGATCCCAGAACAAAATAAAATAGTAGAATCTTTAAATGTGACCTTTAAAGAAGATCGTTTGTTCAAAACAGAAGCAAGTGGAGCAGTGCTGGGCACCATCAACCAGCATTACACAATTCAAGATGTATTTCCAAAGGATAGTGACGATGATTCTGATGAAGAGGCTGTTGACGAAACTCCTGAAATAGAGTCCAGCGTACCGTCTGAATTATCTGACACTGAGGAATCCTCAGATGATGAAAAACCTGCTCAATCATTAAAGAACATAAAGTTTGAAAGAAAACAAGTTTTAAGAAGTGATAAATCCAGAACAGACGTATACTACTATCCCGAAAATACAAGAACAAGATTAAGATCCCATAGAGACGTTAGAAAATATTGCCAAGAAAACAAAATCAAGTATGACCCCACTAAATTTTCATTCACTCCAATAGAAGAATCTGACTCAGACACAAGTGCCAATTTTTGTCATAATTCCTCTTGACTAGAATTAATTATACCAAGAACTTTCAAACAAGCCCAAAAATCAGACCAGTTTCAAGAATGGCTAGAAGCAATGAAAACCGAAATAAAAACCATCCAAGAACGAAAGGTTTGGCATCTTGTAAAACCTCCTCAAAATAAGCAAATAATTGGATGTCGCTGGGTATATGCAATAAAACGAGATGAAGAAGGTCGAATTGCTAAATTCAAGGCAAGGCTTGTAGCTCAAGGTTACGCTCAAGTAAAAGGCGAGAGTTACGAAGAAACTTTTAGTCCTGTTATAAACTTCGATCTAATTCGTTTTTTCTTTTCACTTTTGGTAGTGCAGCACAAGTGGAATCACGTACAATGCGATGTCACTGGCGCATACCTATATGCTCCGCTAGAAGATGAAATATACATGCAGCAACCACCTGGTTTTATTAAACAAGGAGAAGAGAAGTTAGTTTGCAAGCTCGACAAAGCTCTCTATGGCCTTCACCAAAGTGGACGAGCATGGTTTTACGAAATTGACAGAGTTTTATCAAATATCGGTTTTATTAAATTTACTTCTTGCAACTGTGTTTATACATTCAAATTTCAAGTTATCTTATTATTATATGTTGATGACATGGTTTTATTTGGTAAAAGTAAAATATTTTTAGAGGAAGCCATTAATGTTTTAAAACAAAAGTTCAAATTAAAAATTTTGGGAAGGACAAAGAAACTACTTGGAGTAGAATTTGTTGAAATTGACTCAAAGCTATTCATTCATCAAGAAAGCTATATTCAAGAAATATGCAGTCGTTTTAATAGTTTTAACCCTCCAATTTCATCCTTACCAATCAGCAAAGGCTGTATTTACTCAAAATCAAGCTGTCCTCAAACCGAAGAAGAAACCAAAGAAATGACAAAGTATCCATATCGCAATATTCTAGGGTGTTTATCATATTTATCTAACAGAACAAGACCTGATATAGCATATGCCGTCAATATCTATAGCCAATTCCAATCGAATCCAGGAATTCATCACTGGAATGGGTTGATCAAACTACTGGGATATGTAAAGAAAACCAGCCAATTAAAATTAAAACTTTCATGTGCTGATTCACAGATCGTAGCCTACACAGACGCCGACTTTGCTTCAAATCGTGATGATCGGACATCCATAGGTGGACAAATAGTATTTCTAGATAGTAGCCCCATCAGTTGGAGGACCTTTAAAGAGAAGGCTGTTAGTTTATCCACTATGGAATCTGAGTTCATTGCCGCTACAGAAGCAGCAAAAGAAATTGTCTGGCTAGATCGAATTCTAGAAGAATGCCAAAACATGAAGATTATAAAAAATAAGAAAATTTCAAAATTACTAATTGACAATATGGCTGCCATAGACTTTATTAAATCTCCTATAGAGAATAATAGAAGCAAACATATAGAGGTCAAACTATATTTTATTAGAGATCTTGTTATCAAAAATATTTTTGAATTAGTTTTCATTCGTAGCAAATTAAATTTGGCTGACATATTTACTAAGCCACAAACTAAATTTGAATTACAAAAATTTGTGAAAAATCTTTTCTTCGAAAATGTTTCAAAAGTTAATCTTAAATTTTCAATTTCAAATTTTTCTATGAATTTATAAAATTTAAAAATGTAAATTTTCTAAAAATTTTTTTTATGAATTCAAATCCTTAATGAATTCAAACTTTTTTTTAAGAATTCAAAATTTATGAATTCAAAAAATTTAAACTTTTCTATGAATTCAAATGTTTCCTTGAATTCGAAAAAAAATTCAAATTTTGCAAGTTAAGCAAAATCTTTCCAGGTTTAGGCTGGAAGTTTTTTTTGAGAATTTCAATTCTCATTCTCTTTTGACAGTAAGTCAATTTTTTTTTTCCAATTGCTCACAGCAATTTTTTGTTAATTTTTCTCTCTCTCCTCTCCATTCCCGAAATAATCCATTCTGTTCTTTTTGTTAAATATTTGTATGTAATTTATACTTTTATATTGTAAGAAAGAATTGTGTTTATACATATATTTATAATATTGAATGTGATTATACTCATGTTATATTTGTTGTTAAACTTATTATACAAATAATTCATTGTATGAATTTCTTTTCTACAGTTTTTTTTAAAAGAGCATGTTAAAAATCTTTTCAAAACTGGAGGAGAGGTTTGAGTAAACAGGTATATGTTATTTGTGTTTCAAAAACAAATTGTTTTGTAGATCACCTCTATCCAGATATTGATTTCTGTTGCTGTGCAGCTGAAGATCATACCTAATTGTTTTTAGTTCTGAAGAAACTGTTAAACTAAAATAGTCACAGTCGTATGATTATGTAATTTGTGCAAAGTTTTGCTGGATGTTTTTTTATTAACTTTTTTAAACGTAAAATTGCAAACGATAAGAGGGGGGGCCTTGTTAATAGTAAACCTATAGTTTGCCGTTTTTTTCTTATCGTTATGCTAATTAAATATATTAAAAATTAATCACTCTTAAAATAAAGCTTAAAGAAAAAAAACGTTAGTTGAAAAAAAATTAAACATTTATTAAAAATCCTAATTTCCTTTTAATATATTTTCTACTTACCAGGAAAATAAATATATCGTTCAATGAAATGCTATATTAAAGAGCTTTCAAATTTAAATCATCCATTTGAATTTTTCAAACGCGAAACGTAAACAATAGCTAACCTTCCGGAAGTTCCGACTGAGCCAAGTTTCAAAAATTTGCATAAAACATCTCTAAGAACGATAGCCGAAGTCTACGCACGCGCCGCGTCGGCACATGCCCCGACGTACGTCCGGAAGATCACTTCGTTTCTCCCGCGAAGCTATAAATAGCGAACGCCGATGGTAGTGGGTGTTCGTGGTTGCCTTTGCGGTTGCTCTTGCCCTTGCCTCTGTTCATTTTTCGCCGATGCCGGCTTCATAAGATATCGCCGTAATATGTGGCGTTTATTTTTTATATTCAAATAAAATCTTTTCATTTTTAGTTAGTTATAACTCACGTTAATCCTTTTTGTGAGTTCGAAATTTAAATGAAAGTTATAGGTGTTAATATCGCGACAATAACAAGTGGAACGTCACGCCGTCAACATAAGTTTCACCAGTTCTTTGAAAAAGGAACTTAATTGTCTTTTTCTGCAACCTACATTGGGAAATAAAAATATGTCAAATATTGTCTTCTTACTCACCTTGTTTGTCATCCAGCATCTGCTTTGGTATGTTTGTTCATAAAAATATTTGTCTACTTTAATTATCTTATTGTTATTCATATAAACTTATTGTTATATTTATATAAACTTTTTGTTGAATTTTATTGTTTCAATTAAAACACAAATTAAATTAAAATTTGTTATGGTCATTTATTTAACAATTTCTACATATTTATCTTTCAGCATATTTACTTACTCTAGCTTCCATTTTATCAAATTCATTTAATTAACTTTAAATGTTGTTAAGCTGGTGTTTATGTCTAGAGTAGGCTCCTCTGCTAATTCACTTAGCCTTGGATCTACTTCACACCAGCTAACAGTATCTTTCGAAAGGTCTCGTCAATACCTTTAAAACGAAGGGTTGAACTATAAATCTGTGATAATTTAAAACAAAGTTATCGATTTTTTTTTACTTTTAACAAAAAGTAACTTAGAAAAAAAATCTTTTTTTTTTTTTTTTTTTTTTTTTTTTAACGAAATTTAACCAGACTTGGTATTTAGTTGGCACCTGACATAAACTGGGGCTGATTAAATTTGGGGATCAATCACTCAACAGGTGGTGCTGTGATCGTATTTTTTCTAAATTTTTAACATGGCAGTATAGGACAAAATTTCGTATAAATGTACATAATGGGAGTTATTCTTAACCTGTGATTGTGAAATTAATATGAACTATTGATAATAGTAGTAGTTAAATAGGAAAAAAATCTCGGTCATCGCTTCCCCCCCTAGGGGAAAGTACCCCCCGGGGTGGGGGGGTAAATTTTCAAGATGGGTATCTTTCGAAAGGTCTCGTCAATATCTTTAAAACGAATGGTTGAACTATAAATATGTGATAATTTAAAACAAAGTTGTCGATTTTTTTTTTTTTTTTTTTTTTTTTTTTACGAAAAAAAACTTTGAAAAAAAATCGTATATATATATATATTTTTTTTTTAAATATTGTTACTGCGTGAATTTGTATAGGAAAATATAGAAGAAAGTCTTGTGGTGGCCACAGCATACTAGTTTTTTTTTGTAGAAATGTGTTTTATCTTGCGCTTTACCTGTACAAACTTTCTAAATAATTGTATGGCGGTTATTTTATGTATTTTAGAGTAGCAGATCAATTTAAAACATACATTTATTGAAAAAAAATTAATGCTTTTCGATCGTGTTTCGACTGGGAAATCACAATTTCTTACTTAAGAAAAGGCGCTTGATTAAAATTGATTTTTAAAAATTACAAAATTTTAAAAGTTGAAAATATGATGTTAAAAATAAATTAAAAATTTTTTTGCTTAATGTATTTTGCAATCAAATAATATAGTTGTTTCGATAGTTAATTTTGGACATAATATAAATACAAAACATTTATTTCAAAAAAATGTTTTGTATTTTGTGTTTTCTTTGTTCAAAATACCAAAATCTTTAAAGGAAATAATTTTAAGTGTTTTAAGCATTTTTGGACATCAGACCGTTTTTCAAAATACAATTATCGAAATTGAGTAACGGTGTTTTGAATGTTGCATGATTTTGAAATCACAGTTTCTCACCCAAGAAATTTTACTAAAGCACAAATTTTTAGAAACGATTTAAAAAATGGTTTTAAAGCTAGATAAATGTATTTTACTTATTTAATGTATTTCGCGCTGAATGGGCCGAGATTGGTCTGAGCTGATTGTTAGAGTAATGGTGTCGTGCTTGCGGTTGAAACTCAAAATGAATCACTGAA
This sequence comes from Salticus scenicus, assembly GCA_963930645.1. Classification (NCBI taxonomy): domain Eukaryota; kingdom Metazoa; phylum Arthropoda; class Arachnida; order Araneae; family Salticidae; genus Salticus; species Salticus scenicus. Next base: position 199,317,576 of record OZ005652.1, read on the forward strand.
CAAATATGATGATCTGACAGCAAAAATCAGTGGAAGATATTCATGAAATGCTGACAACGAGTTACGAAGAAAGGGTCGTTTAAACGATTACGAGAAACGCACGACTCCGTAAAAAGAAATTTTCTGCCCAAGTTCGTCGTGTGACAAAGCGAATGATAGCGGAGGAAGTGTGAATTGGTCCTGAAACGGCAGACCTCGTAGTAACCCAGGATTTTGGATAAATGCATTTTGCTCTTGATTCGTACCCCGCATTTTGACGCCGTAACAAATGCAACTTCGGCTTGATGCACGTAGATATCCTTAGTAATGACGGATCGGAACCGAAATTGCTAAGACTTGTTTCTTTTGGGCTGTTTCATGTTCCTCAAATTGAAATTAGTCTGAAGCACCAGTGGTTTTTAGGCATTTTGAATATTGAATGAAATATTACGATCCAGCTGAATACCATCCCTAAAGTCGACAACGCCAGGAATCTTCAAGACTTTTACAGCAGTTCCCAGACGTATATTACCACCAATGGGGACTACTTCGAAGGACAGTAACAGAGTTTATTGTCAGACAACTATTCATCGTAACTATAGAGATATTCACCGAAATTTCAGGACAAAAGTTAAATTTTGCATACAAGTAATACCGATTTTTCTATTGCACCTTGTAGATAAATACAAAAACAAAACATTTAACTACAGAAATGATTTCTAATTTGTTCTTTATTTATACAAAATATCAATGTATTAAAAAAATAATAATAAATTCTTTCTATGCATTTCAGGACATCAGATACATTTATCGAAACATTCTACCGGAATTTCGATAGTTACGTAATTCGAACTGTTGGACATTGCAATTTCTTTCTTAAAAAATGTATTTTCAATGAAAAAGAATTACAAAAGCACATATAAATATTTAGAGGCTATTAAAAAATGAATTTAAAATTAGATAAAACGGTTTGAATTACTTAATAAATATATTTTGCATTCAAGTAATACAGCTATCTCAATTGTTACGTTTGGATATAATATAAACAGAAAATATTTTATATAAGTATTTTGTAACGTGTTCCTTATCTATAGAAATACCTAAATATTTAAAAAAGAACATTCTTCTTTTTATACATTTTAGGACATCAAAATTAAAAAATAGTCTTACGTCACTTTATGCATTTTTTTATATCAGGTCATTTTTGAAAACAGATTTTTCGAAAAAAATGCAACACGTTTAAATCCTCACGTGACTCGGATTGTTGGAAACCACAGTTTTTTACTTAAGAAACATTCATTTATTAAAAAGAAAATTTACAAAAGCACATATATATTTTTAAAAAGGTTTAAATCTTGATTATAAAGCTGTATGAAATTATTTTACCTACTCAATGAATTTTCCATTTAAGTAATAGCGTTGTTTTTTATTGAACATTTATTTCTAGAAATGTGTTTTAATTTTTGTTTTACCTATACAAAATACCTAAATATTTATCAGATGTCTCTTTATGCATTTTATGATATCAAATCATCTTTAAATATATATTTAACGAAAAAAAAATTACGGTGTTTCTATTGTTACGTGACTCGAACATCACAGTTCCTTAAAAATTAAAGAAAAGTGCAGAAGTTGCTGGAATTTTACAAAAGCATTTGGCGTAATGCAAATAAAAAAATACTTATTTCTAGAAATATTCTTGTATTTTGTGCTTTATTTATACAAAATACGTAAATATAAAAGGAGAAATTATAAATATTTTTTTTCATGCATTTTAGAACATCAGATCACCTTTACAAATATTTTTACCGAAAACAATTAACAGCATTTCTATCTTTATGTGACACGGACGCCGCAAGAAATTTTACTAAATCACGTAGAAATACTTGGAAATGCCTTTAAAATTATTTTAAAGATAGATAGATAAAAATTGTTTTATTGCTTATTTAATGCGTTTTGCATTCAAATATTTATTCTGTTTTGGTAATCATTTTCGAATGTAATATAAATACAAAACATTTATTTCTAGCTATGTTTTGTATTTTGTGCTTTATTTATACAAACAAAAAAAATTTCCCACATTTTAGGACCTCAGATAAACATTAATATATATATATATATATATATATATATATATATATATATAACAGCGTTTCGATGGAGTCGGCCATCACAGTTTCTTATTTAAGAAAAGTGAAATATTTCGAAAAGATCGTTTATTGAAAAGAAATTTTCCAAAAGCAGAAATAATTAGAAACGTTTAAAACTTATGTTAAATGTAGATAAAGCCTTTTAAAATACATTTTAATGTATTTTGCATTTAAATAAAAGTGTTGTTTCGGTTGTAACTTTTGAACATATTACAAATACAAAATATATATTTCTAGAAACATTCTGTATTTTGGTTTTAATTATACAAAATACCAAAATGTTTAAAAGAAAACATTCTAAATGTATTTTTATGCATTTTAGGACATCAAAATTAAAACTCACGTCTTTTTACGCATTTTTAGACATCAGATAAATTTAAAATTACTGTTTTAGAAAAAAAAAAAAATACGTTTTTGTATTGCTACATGACTGGACAATCGGACGTAATAGTTTTTTACTTAAGAAACGTGCATTTATTAAAAAGAAAATTTACAAAAACACATACAAATTTTTAAAAAGTTTTAAGGAATTATTATAAAGTTAGATGAAAGTACTTTACTTTTATAATGTATTTTTCATTCCAGGAATGGTTTCTATTGAACGTTTATTTCTAGAAACGTATGGTAATTCGTGTTTTATCTATACAGAACACCTGAATATTTAAAAGATGTCTTTTTATACATTTTATGGCATCAGATCATTTTAAAAATATATTTATCGGTAGAAATTAACGTCGTTTCTACAGTTGCGAGATTCGAACACCCCAGTTTCTTACTAATTAAAAAAGGTACACTTATTGAAAAGGAATTTTACAAAAGCACAAATTTTTAGAAACGTTTAAAAACGGTTTTAAAGGTATATTGATAAAAAATTTAAGTTATTATTTATTGTATTTTTCATTCAAATAATAGCATTTTTTCGATTTCATATTATTTATTTATTTATTTATTTATTTCTTTTTTTTTTTTTTTTTTTTTTTTTTTTTTTACATATAAATAAAAAGTATTTATTTCTAGAAGTAGTTTTGCATTTAGTGTTGTATTTATATACAAAATCCCTAAATATTAAAAAAGAGATTCTAACTTTTTTTTTTCATGCAATTTAGGACATTAGATCACCTTTACAAATATATTTACCGAATTAACGACATTTCTACCTTTATGTGACACGAACATTGCAGTTTAATACTAAAGAAATGTTTATTTGAGAAACACAAATTTTACTAAATCACACATAAATATTAAAAAAAAAAAAAAAAAAAAAAAAAAAAAAAAAACCTTTAAAATCAAGTTAGAGATAGATAGATAAAAACTGTATAAATATTTATTTAATGTATTTTGCATTCAAATATTTATGTTGCTTTCATAGATATGTCTCGATATCATATCAATATAAAACATTTGTTTCTGGCTAAGTTTTATATTTTATGTTTATTTACACAAACAATCACTAAAACTTTTTTTTTCTCCTTTTAGAACATCATCTTTAAAAATATATATATCGAAAACATTTTACGACATTTCGATGGTCACGTGAATCGAACATCACAATTTTTTACTTAAGAAAAGTGAAATATTTTGATAAGATCATTTCTTAAAAAGAAATTTTCAAAAACACAAATACTGAGGAACGTTTAAAAATTATATAAAATATAGATAAAAGTGTTTAAAATACTTATTAATCTACTTTGCATTTAAATAAAAGTGTTATTTCTATTGTTACTTTTGGACGTCAAACAAATGTGAAACATTTATTTCTAGAGACGTTTATATTTTTCTTTAAATTATACAAAATACTAATATATATATACATATATATATATATATATATATATATATATATATATATAAAGAAAAAGAAAAGAAAGAAAGAAAAAATGCCTCTTTTAAATGCCTTTTTATGGACGTAGAACATTAGATCTTTTATTAAATACATTTTTCGAAAATAATAATAATCGTTACGTGACTCGAACAATCGGGCATTGCAGTTTCTTAAAAAACGTGCATTCAGTGAAAGTAAATTTAAGTAAAGCACATATAAATACTTATAATTTTTTTAAAACTTAATTTAAATTACACTGTAAAAATTTCCCGTAAAATAATGATTTATTAACTTTTTTTTTTAACTCTTAATTTACCATTTATTTATAAAACAGTAGATTAATTTGCAAAGATTTCTTTAGATCATGCCTAAAAAAACTGTCATACAGCCTTTTAACAGGAATGAGGTCAATTAACCGTAATTTTACTTCTATTTTAACTGTTTGGCAACGCCGACATTTTAAATTTCTCTTATGGCGGATTAGATTCAGCATTCCTGTAAAAGAAACAGTAATTTAGTACAGTCCTTGTATCCTAATCGAAAGAATACAAGGACTGTATTTGTAAGCTAAGTAGTAAGATTCTAATATTTCTTTTATGTTTAATGTATAATTAGTAGTATATTATTTATAAAACAATATTTAGAAATGTTTAGTGTATATTATTTATAAAACAGTAGAAACACCGTTAATTTGCAAAGGTTTTTTTAGACCATGCCTAAAGAACTGTCATACAGCCATTTAACGGGAATAAGGTCAATTAACCGTAATTTTACTTCTAGTTTAACTGTTTGGCAACGCCGACATTTTAAATTTTCTTTTATGGCGGATTGGATTCAGCATTCCTGTAAAAGAAACAGTAATTTAGTACAGTCCTTGTATCCTAAATGAAAGAATACAAGGACTGTATTTGTAAGCTAAGTAGTAAGACCCTAATATTTCTTTTATGTTTAGCGTATAATTTTGATTTATTTCATTTATTTTATGGTCTCTTAACCATAAAATCAAAATGTGGTTAAATAACCATTATAAAAAAAAAAACGGGCGAACGCATGGACATAAAACAGCCATTCATATGACCGTTTTCTTACGTGAAAATTTTTACAGTGTAGATAAAAGTGTTTAAATTACATAATTAATATATTTTGCATTCAAGTATCACCGTTGTCTCGATTGTTACGTTTGGACATAATAAACACAAAATATGTTTTGAAAAATACATTGTATCTCGTGCTTTTTCTGTAAAAACTCTAAATGTTTAAAAGGAAGCATACTAGATGTCTTTTTATGCATTTTAGGACATCATATCATCTTTAAAATAAATATTTATAGAAAAATATTTACGACGTTTTTATAATTACGTGATTCGAACACCAAAATTTCTTACTAAAGAAAAATGCATTTATCGATAAGAAATTTTTACAAAAGCATAAATTCTTAGAAACGCTTAAAAAACAATTTTCGAGATATACAGGTAAAATTTTTTCAGTTAATTATTTACTGTTATTTTCCATTCAAATCAGTAGCGTTTTTTCTATTGTTATTTTTTGACATACTATAATAAGAAAACATTTTTTTTTATAAAAATGTTTTTATGTTTTGGGCTTTATTTATACCAATACCTAGATTAAAAAAAATAAAATAAAATAAATAAATTCTAAATATATTTTTTCATACATTTTAGGACATCAGATCATCCTAATAATTACATTTATCGGAAATAATTAACGGTGTTTTGATCTTTAAGTTACACGGACATAGTAGTTTTCTACTTAAGTACATTTATTAAAAAGAAATTTTACTAAAGCACATGTAAATACCAAGAATCGTTTAAAAAATAATTTTAATAATAGATAGCTAAAAAAAAAAAAAGAGTTTAATTATCTGTTTAATGAATTCGCTTTTTTTTTTTTTTTTTTTTTTATCGTTATTTTTATACATAACATTAAAATTATATATTTATTTATTTCCAGAAACGTTTTTGTTTTGTTTTGTGCTTTAAAAATATATAATTATCGAAATTTACCTAAGATAAGTGCACTTAAAAAAAAAAAAAAAAAATTCAAGAACACAGGTACTTCCAAACGTTTAAAAATTATTTCAAAGCTAGATAAACGTGTTCTAATTACTTATTACTGTACTTTGCATTTAAATTAAATGTTATTTCGATTGTTTGTTTTGGACATAATACAAAGTGTTTGTTTCGAGAAATGTTTTGTATTTTGTTCTTTAATTACGCAAACATCAAAATATTTCCAGGAAAGTAATCTAAATGTCTTTTGATACCTTTTAGGACATTAGATCTTTTTACTTTCTTCTATATGTAATATAGAGGAAGTATTGAATTCGTGAAAATTTTCGACCTCCGTTTTTTGTTGGATGTACACGTTTTGGGATGTCCTAAACACGAATTGATAGTTTTTAGAAAATGGCTGTCTGTCTGTCTGTGTGTATCACGTTCTTTGTGGACGCTGCATCTCCCGAACCAAAGAATGAAATTTAACCAAACTTGGTATTTAGTTGTACCCTGACATAAACTGGTGCTGATTACATTTGGGGATTAATCGCTCAACAGGTGGCGCTATGATCGCATTTTTTCTAAATTTTTAACATGGCAGTATAGAACAAAATTTCGTATAAATGTACATAATGAGAGTTATTTTTAACTTGTGATTGTAAAATTAATATGAATTATTGATAATAGTAGTAGTTAACTCGGAAAAAAATTCTGTGCAAGTGGAGGCATCACTTCCCCCCTAGGGGGGGGGGAAGTACCCCACGGGGGGGGAGGTAAATTTTCAAGATGGTTATCTTTCGAAAGATCTCGTCAATATCTTTAAAACGAATATCGTATTTTTTTTTTCTTTTAATATTGTTGCTGAGTGAATTTGTACAGGAAAATATAGACGAAAGTCTTGCGGTGGCCACAACATACTCGTTTTAAAATACATTTATCAAACAAATTTTACTGTGTTTCAATCGTTACGTGACTCGGAAATTCCAACAGTTTCTTACTTAAGAAACCTGCATACAATGTAAAAAACATTTTACAAAAGCACATATAAATATTTAGAAACATTTAATAAAATGAATTTAAAATTAAATAAAAGTGTTTTAATTACTTAATTAATGTATTTTACATTATTAAATATAAAATACCTAACTATTAAAAAAAAAAAAAATTCTAAATGACTTTTTATCCATTTTAGAACATCATATCAACTTAAAAATGTATTTAAGGAAAAAAATAACGGTGATTTGGACATCCAATTTCCATATTTAAGAAAACGTGCTTTTAATGAAAAGAAAAATTTACAAAAGCCCATATAAATACTTAGAAACGTTTAAAAAATAATCTTAAAGTTAAGTAAAAATATATTACTTATAAAATGTATTTTCATTGAAGCTATAACGTTGTTTTGAATGTTACTTTAGACACATATAAATACAAAACATTTATTTACAGAATTTTTTTGTATTTCGTTCTTTATTTATACAATACAGCTAAGTATTAAAAATATATTTAAAATGTCTTTTTATACATTTTAGGGCTTTTGATTATCTAAAAAAATATATAAATAAAAAATAATTAGGGATGTTTTGATTGTTACGTGACTTGTACAGCGTAGATAAGACAAAGATGCGTTAAAGATAGATAAAGGTGTTTAATTTACCTATTTAATGTACTTTGCACTTAAATTATGACATTGTTTTGGTTGTTTCTTTTTGGACATGATATAAAATAGAAAACATTTATTTATAGAAATGCTTTGTATCTTCTTATTTATTTAGTATATTTGAAAGACATCATTTTCAATATCTTTTTATGCATTTTAGTAAATTAGATCCCCTTGTTATTTATTTATTTATTATATTTGAAAGAAAGTATTTTAAATAGCTTATTATGCATTTTAGTACATCAGATCTTCTTGCTATTTATTTATTTTATTATAGACATGTTTTATATCTTCTTATTGCTTTCTTATATTTGAAAGAAAGCCCGTTAAATATCTTTTTATGCATTTTAGTACATCATATCATCTTGCTATTATTAATTTTATCATAGAATTGCTTTGTATTTTGCTATTTATTTATTATATTTGAAAGAAAGCATTTTAAATATCTTTTGATGCACTTTAGTACATCAGATCATCTTGTTATTTATTTATTTTATTATAGAAATGCTTTGAATCTTGCTATTTATTTATTATATTTGAAATAAAGCATTTTAAATATCTTTTTATGCATTTTAGCTCATCAGATCATCCTTACAAATGCGTTTACTAAAAACAACGGCGTATCCATCTATACGTGACTCGGATATCACTGTTTCTTTTACTTAAAAAAAGTGCATTTATTAAAAAGAAATTTTACTAAAGCACATATAAATACTAAGAAACGTTTAAAATGTTAGCATTAAAACGTTCGATTTTAGTACTAGATAAAGGTATTTAACCCTTTAACGTTCACTAAAAATGGCTTTTAGAGACTTAACTGATCATAAATATTTAAAAAACAAAACATTAGCATTGTTCCTTTTCGAGAAATTTTCGGTTTGAAACATCTGTAAGTAAACCTTATTAAATTCAAATAATATTTAATTTAATAAATAAATCACTTTATAAGTAAACATTATCGACAACAAAAACTCGTAAAAGTTGCATAGATCCCAACATTTCAATTTATTCCGGAGTATTTTAACCCTTTGAGGCGCAAGGTAAATCATTTAAATTACACTGCCACCGGAATTTACGAACATAATTAAAATAGAAGAAATTTTAAATTTTCACGTTAAAAAAAGGGCCTTTTCTCCTGTGTTATAAATGTAAATTTTTGCTGAAAAAAATTCAGGGATGAGTTTTTGCACTTGAGAATTAAAATTAGGGGTTCCTTTAGCGTAAACACTGCGACTGAAAGGGTTAAATACCTTTTTTAATATGTTTTTCATTCAAGTAACAATGTAGCTTCAATTGGTACTTTTGGACAAAAGATATATGCAAAAATCTTTATTTCTAGCTATGTTTAGAATTAATTTAAAAATATTATGTGTGATACTGGTAGGAGCATTATTTAATATTAATATTTTACTTTAAAAAGTTCGTAAATTATTCTAAATTTGAGATTTTCATAAAATGGTTGTATAGGGCGTTATTTTGCATAAACTTGCATTATGGGGATAGCTGCATTAGAAATAAATAATATGGAATTGCGTGACAATAGTGTTTATTTAACAAAATATAATTTAGTAGATAGCAATTCAAGCAAATTTACTGAGTTAGACAAACAGGCGAAACAAAACCATAAACATTTTAATCTTTAAATTAAATGTAAAAGGAAGATATCGAAAGTCACTTTCTTTTATAACCATTTTAGTTTTTTTCTTAGAAATTCCCTTGCAAATCCAAAAATTAAACTAAAATAAATAAAATATTCTATCATACTCATGACTACTTTTTCTCATAATTTTTATAAGCAAATTCAACTTTTATTTATAAATATACTGGTTTCCTGAAATTAAACAGCAGCCTCTTCCTTTTCTATTTAAAGCATATAAACATATTATGAAATAAAAATAAATAAACATAAAATTCGGATGATATGTTAAATTTCAAATAATTAATCCTGTTTTATAATATTTTTACAACAAGAATAATATCTGATATTAACAAAATTTTTCTCAAAAGTACGTTTCGAAAAAAAAAAAAAAATAATAATAATAATGTGATATTAGAAAAGAAAACTATAAAAGTTATGATGTTAAATAGACATCAGCGATAAGTGAAAATACGCAAATTTAAAAAAAAAATATTATTATTATTATTTTAATAATTCACTTTTTTCCCTTAATTCAAATACATATTAATAAGAAAAGTTATCAATAAAGTTTTAAGTAGATCAGTTTACAAAATATTTCCAATGTCACGGTTATGTAAAAATTTATTAATCTCTTGATAACAAACATGTTACTGTGTGTGTGTGTGGAAATTGCATACACAAAATGAGAAAACAAAACAAGTGGTTGCGTTACTTTTGGAAAAAAAAAAAAAAGAGAGAGAGAGAGAGAGAGAGAGTAATTTTCTAACTGACATAGTTAACATGAATTGAATTATATTTTATTAGAGCTAAAAATTAATACAAATATAGTTTACCTAGAAAATGTACTTGTTATTCAAACGTAATTTTTAAAAGTCAATAATGAAATAAAATTTTCAATCTTCTGAAGAGGTTATGTGCAAGCCCAAAACAAGCGTTTGTTTCACGGTTGACCCTCGAGCGATTTTAAGAGCAGTTGAAGAGAGATAAGAAACACACAGATTCTGCCCTAAGTACTAATTCTAATCGACTTCTTTCTTTAATTTTTTTTTTTCTTATTTTCGGAAATGGTTGTAGTAATAACTTGAAAGAACTTGGTTCGACGCCAGGAGGCCTATCCAATTGACCTATATTCTTCTCACCTCATTATGAAGATTCAGGCATTTTCAGAAGGTTGATAAAATTGGTTAATTAATACATATCGTAATGTTTGATACTCTTTTCATAAATTTGATTTTTGGAATACATTAAAGGAATTTATAAAAGCTTCTTTCTTAAGGATCTATATCTATTAAGATATATTTAGAAAATTATTAGAAATAATCCTTGTTACAATTTATTATTAAACGAAAAATAAATTTATGAATACTTAACACTAGAATACTACTCTTTAAAAAACTAGGGGAATATTACCCATTATTCCCCCAGACAATGTTAAACAAAAGTATGCACGGTTAAAACATAATTTAACAGTTAATAAGAATAATAACATACGACTTACGGATGATTTCATGAATCTCGATCCTCAAGTAAATAAAAAAATTTAATTTACTTATTTTTAAAGCATACCCATTTCCTCTTTGGCATGAGACAGCCCAAGTTTATTTGTTATAGGTTTAGTCTATCAGACCAATGAGCAGCATTCTACGGTTAATAACGAACAAAAAAGGTTGGGAGAGGATTTTTCGCTTTTCTCTCTCTCAGCTAGAATGAAAATTGGATAAAACTCACATTGTTTCATACGGAAAATATCCGACATCTATTCACGTAGAAATGATATCGCTTCCGCACCCATGCAGCAATTATTAATATTGATAATACCTTGAAATGCAAGAAGCGTAATAATGTTCAGAACAAATTGAACAATTATTTCTTTGCTCGCTCATTTTTTAAAAGTCTGTGTGGTAAAAAATTCTTATTCAACTAAGTTTTCGCTCTCTATGTTTTCGTTTCGGAAGACTACCTCAACCTAAGCATCGTACACAAATTTCCACCATGCAATATAATAGAACCTATCGTAATTTATTTTCCTAAAGACGATCTGCTACAAATGGTAAGTTATTCCGTTTGGAAATTGTCTTATTCTTAAATATATCGAAATCATTAGATGCAAAAGATACATACAATACGGCCTTATTGCACATTCTACATAATATGCTGGTATTGTACTGGAAACTATATCATTTCCAGTACAATACAATATCAATAATATCAATACAATATAACCATTTCCTGTGCAATAGTTCCCTCTCAAGAATTAACAAAGGAAACATAAATGCTTTAATTGCATTCTGAACTTAAAAGATGAGAGGGGTACAAATGGATAACGTACGGACAGTGATAATACAAATATAGTTTACTTAGAAAATGTTCTTATTATTCAAACGTAATTCTTAAAAGTCAATAAAGAAATAAAATTCTGTGTTTAACTTCGCATAACAAATTTGTAAAACAGAGACTAATTTAGATGGAAAGCTCCTATTCCTACGTCTCAGCCTTTTGGTTAGTGCATATTCATTTGCAATTTAAAAGAATAACTTCGTGTTGAAATTGCAATCAGAAGAGGTCTTCTCATGCATTCAGGATGTCTACTTGTTCAATAGCAGATTATATGACATATTCAACAGTGTTGCATTATGTTTTTTTCGTAAATAAAAAAGTATTTTAGAATAATTATAAGCCGTAACATAATTCATTGTTGCATAAAAAGATTAAAATATGTAGTCAAAATAGAAAATAAGAAATTAAGAAAATCGAAACGATATCCAATTAATACTCGCCCCCATTCACAGACTACATGAAGATCTCAAAAGTTAGTAATATCTAAATACTAGCAACGGCTTTTTCCTGCTGGACAACCTGAATACAATCAACCGTAAATAAATTTTATTTAGTTTGAAAATCTAGTTAAACGTCATTTGTATTTAAATTATATTGTTTATTCCTGGGGAAATAAATAAATAAAATAAAATAAACAGAAATGCTACAAATATCATTTTCAATAGGAGTATACCATAATTATCCATAACACATACAAATTTCATAACAATTAAACACATTTAGCAAATTAAAATTCGGACAACCGACAACAAAATGGGTAAGCAGCAAACCAAAATCTTAAAAACTTTTTACTTTCTAAACATACATATTTAAGGAAAGTATTATAATCATGTCAAAAATCCGACTTTGAGATTTTGGTGTTTCTTCATGTTTTGAGGTCTTCTGAGTTCAATTTTACTATTTTTACGATGATGTATGTATGTGTGTGTATATGTATGTGAATGACGATAGCGTCTAAACGCTTTCATCAATCGAAATGAAAGTTGGTAATATTATATACCGTAGCACGAACATCATTGACTTTTGGTGAATCTAGCACTTAAACTATTTTTATAGAGACACAAAGAAAAACTCTTTATCTTTATGGTCTACGGGCTCAAATATTTAAAAATGCGATAGTGTCTAAATTAAATGCCTTGTTCGATTCAGCTGAAAATTTATACACATGTTATAAGTCACCGTCGCATGAACTGCATATAGTTTGATGAATATATTCCTTATAGTTTTTTTTTTTTTTTTTACTGGGACACAAAGAAAAATTCCTTATCATTATACCCTACGGGGCTCAAAATTTTCAAAGTGCGGTAGCGTGTAAACGACTTATCGATTGAATCGAAAATTTATACCCATATTATATAGGTTACTGTTTCACACACTACATATAGATTCTAACAAATCTATCAAATATAATTTTTTTTTTTTTTTTTTTTAGGGATAAAAAAAAAAAAAAAAATCACCGTCACAACAATTGAATGAATCTTGGAGAATCTAGCCTATATATAGCTTTTTTACAGGAACACACAAAAAAAAAATCTTTATAACTGTGGCTTATGCCTGAAACTACTTAAAGTGCGATAGCGTCTAAATGCCTTATTCGATTGGTTTGAAAATTTATATGAATGTTATAGGTCACCTTCAGACGAATTGTATAGATTTTGGTGAGTCTAGCACATATAGAATTTCACTGGGACACAACGAAAATTTCTTTATCATTATGATCTATAGCTCTATCAAATTATTTGAAGAACGATAGCGTTAAATTAAATAATATACTATATATACTCAAACACCTTATGATTAGATAACGATAAATATTACATATATGCAAATGATCAGTTGTAAACACATGCATGTAAAACTGTCCTCGCAGTGTACTGTTTTTCGTAAATGTTTTTACTCTCTGTGTTTTATAAAAACTACTTAATAGAAAAATATATAAATCAAGCAATGAAACTTGCCAGAAATAGAAATATATATATATATATATATATATTATACACAGACAGGGAAATAATACTTTAATAATAATTATCTCTTTTAAAGCAAACTGCCCTTGCATAAAATTTTCGACTACCATTCCAATGTAAACTAGAGAGAGAAAAAAAAAAAGTTCTTTAGAAAAAGACACTTATTTTTGACAGATTCCACTGTCCTGTCAGTTATGGAAGTGGAAATAAGCCTAAATATTCAACGGATCAACAGATTCATATCATGAAACAGCAACTTTCTGCATCGTCAAGACGAGAACCTGTGATTCATCGTGGTCAACTGTCAACTGAGAGGTCGGCTGCCCCTCAACCTGGTCTTTTCAGGCGTCATTGGGACTACTTTTAGTTCTCCCAGTTCTCCATTAAGCGTTCTTGCACATAGTTATTACCCGCCTATTTAATAACTGAGCACAGAACAGGCCTCGAGGATTATCCCTCTCTTCATCTTATGGCCACTATTACAGGAATGTCCATTTACTACTATGCAAGGCATTAGCGGTTACTCGAAATGGCATTTCGTATTTGGCGATCGATCGCCAGCGGAAGAGATACCTGTATACCAAAATACGATGACATAATACATCTACTCATTTTAGTTACAAAAATCAACATACTTTTCGTCAACAGTTAAACCAGATAGATTTTTGTGCATTGAAAACCAATTAACTGAGAAATATTATCGCATGTATGCACTACGCGTACATCCTGTCGCTATAAAAGTCTGTGATAATGTGAAAATTAATTTCATCAAAAGCTTCTGGGACTTTAATCTTGTTTCTAAAGTACCGGAGAGATAAATTACGGTCAAGTACTGTTTTAATATAAAAGTGTACAATGATTTAATTCAACAATAAAATAATAATAATATTATTATTATTATTTCTTCAATAAACTATAATTGAAGAAGTTCTTTTATATCAAATTATATTAAAAAATAATTTTTTATATCAATTCTATATTAAAAATCATTTATATATTTATATATATATATGAAGTTAAAATATAAAAGTATTTTTTTAGTATGATATCAAAAACAGTAAACACTTATTTTTTTTATTTATTATTATTTTTTTTTTCCGTAGAATCATTTAAATCAGAGGTCATCAAAATTTTCGACTTCACAGACCATTAAATTCTCAATTTTAAATCTCACAGATTACTAAATTTAAAATTTAAAACCCAGAGGACCACTAATATTTTTGATTAAGAAACGTAAATATATTTCTAGAATAATAATAGGAGAATGCCATACCTATTTTATAAATATGAAATAAATTTTCTAATATAAAACATTACAAAACGTTTATTTTATTATAAGAAAAATTTAAATATTCATTTAATCGTAAGAATAGTGCTTAAAATTTGCTTGATTGCAATAAAACAATTATATGGAAGAATATGAATACTTTTTTTTTGCTGCCATATTACAAGAAACTCAGGCAAAACATTTAATTACGGCGATAAATTGCTTAACTTAAATTGTTTATTGCTAAAACTTAAATTTTTATTAAACTTCTGGTTACTAAATTTAATAATTGTTTATTGCTAAAACCTAAATTTTTATTAAACTTCTGGTTACTAAATTTAATAATCTGTATATTGTATTGTTAGATTATTAAAATCGAATGGAAAATTATATTTTTGACATATATTTTAACATGTTCATTGCCAAGCTGTAAACTAGAATTTCGTACAAATAGAAAAAAAAAAAAAAAAAAAAAAAAAAAAACCTTCCCTAGTGGCCAATATAAACATTACGCACTATTTCGCTGTGGCCGCTATACTATTCCGTTTAGAAACTTGATAGTGACGTCCACACGATAACGCGTAATCGGCCGTTTGGCGAGAACTCGCATCACGCAATATCTCGTGAATGTCAATCAACATGTTAAACATTTGGAGAATTAGAATATTGTAATAAATTTAGAACAATTCCTAGTTAAATATCAAATGAGGATCAGAAATTCAAAGTGATATAAATATGCTGGACACTTACAATTCAAATTTTTGTGATAAAATATATTCAATTTTTTTCCCTTTCTCATTCAGAAAATTTTGAAGTTGTGAGCATGCGCAACTGAAAAAGTCCTGAAGTTTAAATTAAAACCAGTATATATAATTTTTAATAAAACACTTACAAATACAAATTATGTCAATGTTTTTCTGTGGACTACCAAAATTTTGTTGTGGACTAGCGGTTAGCAACTAGCAACCACTAATTTAAATGATGAAAAAAGCATGTAAATTCTCAAAAAATTCATATAAATGTTTAAAATAAATATTATATGAATCTGCATAATTATTGTGTAAATTTTTCAGTAACGCCTCATACCCAAAACTACATAGACATATTTGAAAAATAATGTGAACCTTAATTAAAATATTTAATTACTAATTGAAAAATATGTTACTAATTTTTAGTAAGCACAATTATCACTTTTTTCTGTACACATAACAAAAAAAAAAATTCTCTTATGTGTACAGAAGAAAAATTTTTTATAACCGGATTCCTGAAACATTTTGACTTCCGATTTTAATTTTTCGATTTAGTTAAACGTTTCAAAGTGTCTGAACACGATTTGACCATATTTAGAAAATAGTAACAGGAGACTTGGCGTTGGAATATTAAAACCCGAATAAACTACTACGTCAGAAACGCCATAGAAAAATATTTGAGATGCATACAGCTGTTTCGGTAGCCTTAAGCGTACCGTCTTCAGTGCAAAATTGATTCAGAATTCTTTTTGCACTGAAGACGGTACGCTTAAGGCTACCGAAACAGCTGTATACATTTCAAATATATATATAAATATATACATATATATATATATATATATATATATATATATATATATATATATATATATTGGGGGGGGGGGGCGTTTCTGACGTAGTAGTTTATTCGGGTTTTAATATTCCAACGCCGTCTCCTGTTATTATTTGTTAAGCTTATACGGGCTTTGTTCTCTCCTATATATACGAGCACTTCTCCAGATTCAGAATTTTTTTTGCACTGAAGACGGTACGCTTAAGGCTACCGAAACAGCTGTATGCATCTCAAATATTTTTCTTTGGCGTTTCTGACGTAGTAGTTTATTTGCGTTTCGTATGTAGAAAATGTCTTTCTGCATATCTGTCTATCTCTGTCTGTGCATCCAACATTTTGCTGATATTGTTTCTCATGAATCAATAGACAGAATTCAACAAAAGTTTATATTTGGTTGGATCTTTACTTAAGTTGGTACACTTATTAAATTTTGGTTCATGTCGCTCAACAAATGGCACTGTCCTAGCGCTTTTTAAAAATTTTTACTGTTGCAGCATATAACAAAATTTCATATACATGTACACAGTGCGAATTATGCTCAACCGAACATTGTGAAATAATATATAAAAAGTCGAAATAGTAATAGTGAACGAAGATAAAATTTTTGTATAGGTAGGAGCATCACCCATCCCCCGTGAGTGAAAATTTTCGAATGACGAATTCATTTTTTTTAAATGAACTTGTCACTATCTTTAAAACGAATGATTGTTTTATATATGTATAAAAATCTGAAACAAAGTTATCGATTTTTTCACACAAGCACACACACACACACACACACACAAAAAAAAAAAAAAAAAAAAAAAAAAAAAACTTCTGAGACATTTCTTGTAGGGCATAAAATTGACTTTCTTCCGACATTTAGTGTTATACTTTTCTAAGACGTAAATCGTGTACACTCATCATGGAAAATAATTTTGATAAATGATAATTTTAATAAATAATTTAAACTGCTGTAATTTATATAGAAAAATACAGAAGAAAGTTGTGTGATGGCCACAACATACTAGTTTTTTATAAACTTTACCTGTGTGTTGAAAAAATAAAAACGCCATAAGCTTCATATGTATTCAAACGGAAGATCGTATAAAAACTTAGTGAAAGATTTACGTCAGTGTACTATCCGATGAGACAGTAACAAGTTTTGACATCAACCAGTGAGAAACAGGAAGCAAGATAGTTAGCAATGTGTCATTAGTTTTCATCTAATTATACAGAAGGATACGTTTTATAAGCTTGTGCTAGAAGGCCACTGAATGTTTTTCATTTTTTTTTTTCTTTGTCATATTAATTTTAATAATCTTTAATTATAAGTAGCTTTGAGCTAATGCAATATCATCTTACGTATCGATTGCCAGATTCTTTAGAAACGATATTTTTTGCCACATTATTATTTGTTTCTAACAGATGGAGAAAAAAAATTATAATATGCATATCCAACAGCTGTTGATTTCATAAAATAGTTAAGATATCAGTGGTAGAAAGGTTTCCCGCACTTTTTTCCTTCCCGGGAATTTTCGGGAAATCCAGAGATCATAACAGACATTTTTTGGGGGGTTTCGGAAATGCGTCAAAACTTCAATAAAATATAAAAATAAGTTATTTTTAATTCATACCTAATTACAGA
The DNA here is from genome assembly GCA_963930645.1 of Salticus scenicus. Taxonomy (NCBI): domain Eukaryota; kingdom Metazoa; phylum Arthropoda; class Arachnida; order Araneae; family Salticidae; genus Salticus; species Salticus scenicus. The sequence goes on from OZ005652.1 coordinate 199,335,620, forward strand.
AAATAAGAATATTCAAAAATTTCAAAGTATGTGAAGTATGTACTGCTTAATATATTGAGCAACAAAATAATTAAAATTACATTCATTTTTAAAGTTTGGTCTAAGAAAACATAAGCAATCTATATTATCACTCAGCATAAATCTTAACTTTGTTATGAACAGAAAATGCCCTCTCATTTTCAAATGATTTTAGAAGAATTGTTTTCAGAGCCTCATCCAATTTTATAATATTTGTGTATCGATTTTTTGTTCAGTGAAATAACTGCAATTCTTGCTTCACTGTCTTGCTTAGGCTATAACTCTTACTAGCGAACAACTTATGGCTTTTGTCTCTAAACGGACTGTTTTTTTTTTTCTATTTTTCGTCCAACGTAAAAGAATATTTCTCTTCAAATGTTTCCGTATCTACCTTCTCTTCTTCGCAAAAATTGAACAGCAAATGTTGAAAATATTACATCGCGACATATAACCGGTCTTATTTAGAGTGACCATATTTTTTTCATTGAATTTGGGGACAAAGATGGCGGTGTCCTCGAATTTCGAGGACAAAAAATAATTAATTAATTAAATCACCTTAAATTGTAAAATTTTAGTAATTTTTATGTAGAAAGCATCTAAAATAACGTATTTCAGCTTATTTATTATACATATAATAAATTATTATAATAAATCATTAATAATTTTATAACCAGCGTCCCCAAATGTGTTGCATTTTTTGGGGGGACGAAGGTAGTTTTCGAGAACTGTCCTCGAGATTCGAGGACATATGTTCACTCTACCTTATTATCGCGATTTAAAGATATATCGATATTATGAAACATATTAATACTAACATTTTAGGAATATGTACGTTTAAATCTAAAATATTTTAGATTTTTTTTTTTTTTTTTTTTAATGAAAATTTTTATATTCTATAAAGTTATTGAAAATTATTTAAATAAATCTTTCTTGTAAAATTTTAAAATCGAAATTTATCTTCACCTAATAATTTCACTTCCAACTTGTGAGATCAAAATATCGAGAATAGCAACTATACAATGATGTCACTTAAAATCTGCAGATAATATCAAAATACCAGACAGCTGGTTCATGCCAAAACATCAGCAATCAATCTAAATCGATATCCACTTTTTCATTATTCGCAATTGGTTTCGATATAACGCATGCATTCGTTAAATTTCCACAACCAATTATGCATATACAGATCTGTCGTTACCCGTAACGGTCTCCATCACTATACATAAATAACAAATTTTTACACGGTTTTTATACGATATTAATACGATTCAATAAAGAGGAGAAAACTTTACAAAAATAGTAGTGTAAAATATTACGGGTAATGGCAACTCTGTATACATCAGAAATCGACGTAAGCTTAAATCGATTTAGCGATTTAAATGTAAAATCGATATCAGCAAGAATTGGAGTAAGCTTAACTCGATTCAGCTATATTAACGTTAAATCGATATTTCTCGATGAATCGATACACCACTGCGTTCTACTAAACAGCGGTTTGTTTTACTCGGGTAAAAAAAAAAAAAAAAAAAAAAAAAAAAAGCCTTGTCATATATTACTTTAGCTTGATGAAACAAAGAGCAGAAGTGATTGTGAATTCATGAAAAAACTAGTTGGCATAGGTGGACTCTGCTTAGTTCCCCATCATATTTATGTTCTCATAAATTTCTACTGCGAGACATATTATAATCATGTTAAAAGAAATGAATTTGACCAAAGCTTGATACAGTGACAGAATGAAATCCCCGCTTAATAGGCTATCCACCGTTCACTTCGATATATTTATCTTATTCTAATCTATTAATTTATTTTATCAGGGTCAATTCCGTTGTTTAGTTTTCATGCTACTATTTCTAATGCAATAATCCTCAAAATTCATATTTATATGAAAATTTTTCAATTTCGCTACGTTGATAAAATCGTAAATTACGAATAATTTACGAAATTTTCCTATTAGAATATTTGTATTCAATCATGTTCAAACAAATATCATAAATGTAATTTTGAAGTTGTCTAATGTATTTATGATCGTCAAAATGGTAGTTTATGTTCAATTTTGCCTTATTCTGACAGGTTAAGTAAATCGTAAATTCCAAAAAACTTACGAATTTTTTAAATTGGAAAATTCATAGTCATCAATATTCATGCCAGTGTCCTAAATGATATTTCGAAAGTGGTTTCACATCTTTACGATGAAAATATCCCTCAAAATTGACGTTTATGTGAAATTTTGCCCTATACTGCCATGTTAAGAAATTCGTAAATTTCCAATAACTTGCAAAATTTACAAAGTAGCATATTTATAGTTACTGATGTTCATTCCGGCATCAAAACTGATATTTTAAAACTGGTCTGACATTTTTACAGTGAAAAGTTTCCATTTAACGCACATTTAAGTGAAATTTTGTCCTATTCTCCCATGTTAAGAAAATCGTAAATTTCTAATAATTTACGAAGTTTTTTAATTCGAATGTTGTAAATGAATAGGGTTCTTGCCAGTATCGAAAGTAATATTTTAAAACTGATCTGACTTCTCTGCGACAATTTGTTCTTGAGATAACGTGTACACAGACTAACATACTAACGGACTAACAAACTAACAGACACCTTACAGACGGACACCATACAAATTTTGCCATTTTCGCATTCCTCACACCTGAAAACGTGTAAAAAAGTCAGAAAACCGAGGCCGAAAATTTTCACGATTACCTAAGTTCCCCATACCTATAGTATGATGGGAACTAAAATACCTGAACTTTAGCTAGAAAAAGTTTTTGTATGCGGAGAGGACATACAATTTATCGCAGGGAGATTCGAATCACAACATGAAAAATACTAATTTTAATTAGGTTTAGCAGTCATGTGAATTTGATATTTTAGTCTTGTTTTATGAATTTAACTATCAGAAAAACATAAATATTAGTATTGAAAATGAGATAAATACCAGAAATCAGGTAAATTACGTGAATAAAATCACCCCTGAAAGAGTTTTTATTTGGAACACGAGAAAGATCAATAATAACTACAACAGTACCTTACTTTCTCCTAAACTTTAGATATTGCTTTATTCAACATAAACTAACATATTGCCTCTGTCGCTAAATCTATAGAGCATATTTAATTTTTACTAGTTTCAAACCCATCTACAAGTGTAGTCAGAGTTATAAATTCTACGTTAGCCAAAATTTGCTGTCATTATTTTGTTGATTTTATCTCTAAAATTCTTTCAAGCTTCGCAACAAGACATTTTAATATTTACATTTTAATATCAAAAAGGAAAAAAAAAAACTTTTCACACAGAAATTCTTCTTTTATTTAGATAAATTGAAGTGTGATTGATTTTTTATACCAACTATGTGAAAAATGCGAGAGTCTTTAATCAAACCCGAGCACTCCGTTTAACATAAGGATGCTCCCACACTGAGTCACCTTGGTTGATAACCAACTCGGCATTTCTCACATAATATCCGTTGGCAAAGTTACCGTGTGTGTAAACGCAGATATAACAGGTGAGAATATTACACGTGGCACAACTCTGATAGACCACGAAATTTCAACTTAGACATTTTTAGTTCCCCATCATACTATAGGTATGGGGAACTTCAGTAATCGTGAAATTTTTCGACCTCAGTTTTTTTACTGTTTTACACGTTTTCAGTGTGAGGAATCCGAAAATATCAAAATGTGTATGGTGTCCATCTGTAGGGTGTCTGTTAGTTAGTTAGTGTGTTAGTGTAATAGTATGTTGGTTTATTAATCTGTGTACGCGATATCGCACGAACAACTGATCGCAGAGAGGTCGAACCAGTTTTAAAATATTATTTATGACACTGGCAATAATCCTATTCATTTGCAACATTCTAATTAAAAAACTTCAAAACATTAAAAGAATTACGATTTTCTTAACATGGGAGAATAGGGCAAAATTTCACTTAAACGTGCACGAAAAGAAATATTTTTATCGTAAAGATATAAGAACAGCTTTTAAATGTCTTACAATGAAAATATACCTCAAAAGTATTAAAGTAGAATGTTCATAATTAATGATGTTCATCCCAACATCAAAACTGATATTTAAAAGCTGGTCAGACATTTTTACGATAAAAATATTCCATTTATTGTAATTTTAAGTGAAATTTTTTTCTATTCTCCCATGTTGTGAAAACCGTACATTTCTAATAACTTACGAAGTTTTTAAATTAGAATGGTTCAAATCAATAGGGTTCCTGCTAGTATCTTAAATGATATTTTAAAAAGTAGTCTGACATCTTCACAATGAAAATATATGCAAAATTTTACTCTATTCTGATGTGTTAAGAAATTCGTAAATTTCCGATAACTTGTGTAATTTTCAAAGTAGCATATTTATAGTTAATGATGGTTATCCCGGCATCAGAACTGACATTTAATAAAATAGATTATATACATGCCGTTTTTTCTTCTCTAATCCTGGGATTTTGAAGTACCCCAACGCATCCTTCCAGGTTAAGGATATATTTTTGAGAAAAATGTTTTTCTTTGGGAAACGATTCACCCTTAGGCGTTTGGTTTATTGCAGTCTATATACGTTAAACTCTACTTACCAGCACTTTCCCCCCATAGACGTAATGTATTTTAATTCTCTTGGGCGTACCTGTACACGAACCATTTGCTTCATCTGAACGAAAAGCTTAGTGTGGCATCCCTATATCATACACATTTAGAATACCAAGTTTGGTCTTTCTGCTACTATTTGTTCTTGAGCTATGCTGATAACACACACAGAGACCATTCGCTAAAAACATGATTTTCGGATTCAGGGGACCTCAAAACGTGTAAATGTAACAAAAACTCGCGTTCAAAAACTTGACCCTAAAACAATAATTTCTCTGCCTTATGGGTAAGAGAAAGTAAAAAAGGAAGAAAGAAAGAAGAAAAAGAAAGAAAATGAGCACGTAAAAATTTGTTTTCTAGTGGTATCAACTAGATTTTTAATATTGTCACGTAGATTAGGCTTAGATAATTGGGGAGAAACACTAAAGTGAAATAACCATTGAGTAGTGATAGAAGTAAGAGTGTGAATTCCTTATACTGGCTATGGAGAAAAATTCCGCGAACATTACTGCAGTTTTTGCGCCTTCTTTTGGCGATGGTCGCTTTCTTGGCAGCTGTTTCTTGGGATTTTGCATGTTTTAAATGGCTTGGTGAAAACCTGCTTTTGAGAAGGTTGAATGCCTGCTTTGGTGGAAGTGGAATGTCTGTTTGGCGGTAGAAAACCGGTTTGGCGAATGAATTGGTGGATTGATGGGGATGTGATGTTTGGAACAAAATGGCTACTAGTCCGGAGTCTACTCTAATAACACATAGAACTTTAAGCTCAGCTCGAGATTTTATTTTTTAACTCAACTGAATTTTACATCGGTTTATATTCAATTGATGAATTTTCTAAAACAGAATATTTTAGATTCGGAAAGTCTAGAATTTAGATACCATTAACCAAATAATTAATATAAACATAATTAACATAATGACATAATGAATGAATGAAAAATAAACAATTTAGATTTAAATAAAAACTATTTTTAAACTATTTTTTTTTCCCCTTGACGGGGATCGAAATCACAATCTCTGGATTCGTAGTCCGATAATTTACCTCGGACCCACGGCGTTCACAGGTACAAATAAAAAGCATTCGTATTTTTTCATGGCTTTTGTGGAGATTTATTGAAATTTCGGATTAAGAAAAAATTATTTTATCAAAATTAATTATAGCATATAGCACTCAGGGATAGTGTAGCTTTTGATTAGGGATTTATTATTATTATTATTATTTTTTTTTTAACCGGTTCAATAGTTCCAGAGATTACCCTCTACATATAAACAAACTTTTCCTCTTTATATATTAGTATAGATAACTTTGTATTAATTTAAAAATTATGAAAAATAAAGGCAATATTATCAAACTTTAAAATCTAAACCAATGATTGGCACGCCCCTTCCTTCTGCTCAAACCTGCCGTAGCTCATGTTTTATTGAAACATATTTTTCATGGTTCCCAAGGTTTGCAATAATTAAGGGTTTCTTTAATTTTACAGCAAAATGTTTTACACAAATTATTCTGTAGACTGATACTGAGCTTTAATTCCTGCACTTTCTATCACCGTTATTCTGAAATGCTTGGATTTTTTTTTTTTTTCATTTACTAGCAACAACACGCTACCATGAGAGATCGATATTTGAATTTGAAATTTTTCATAATAAGTAAATTAAAGAATGAAAAAAATAACACTTTTATCAAATATAAATATCTAGATAAAAAACTGAACTGTACTGTAATTAATAAAAACGGGGGTCTTCTAAATCTATATTTCATTATCTCAAATGTTTAGTGGGGGGAGGGGGGTGTAGAAAAATTAAAAGAAATTGCTTTTTACCATGTATTGTAGAGGGTCATGGTCGAATCTTAACCCTCTCTACCCACGCACATATTTTTAAACATGCATCAACTTTCTTTTCGGAATATTAATGAACGTTTTCGTCTTCCTATGATGCTTTTTTAAGACTATTACCAGGAAAGAAAAGAAAACTAGTTTCGCTCAGCTAATAGAAATATATTTCATCGAATTTTCCTAAAGAAAAAAATAAAATTAACAACAATAATAATAATAAATAAATATCAGCATATATAGTTACGCTCATCAGTGTCTGACTCTATCATGCTTTAGGCTTAAGAGGTAGGTTTAAAAGATTTCCTTGGACTCTGTCTCCTAATTTTCATACTTTAGTTAATTTAAAAAAATCTAATTGTCTGATCGATAAGCTGTTTAATGCGACGGATTCAGAAAAATCGTCCTTTTCATTTGGTACCTTATTTGTAACAAATTTTTGATTAGATTTTTTAAAATTAATTAAAGTATGAAAATATGAGCTTTAAAATACACATTTAAACTTTTAATTGTTGCCATTTTTTTTTCAGCATAAAATGAAATATGCTTTCACGTAATATATATATATATATATATATATATATATATATATAATATTAAATTTGCTCATGCATATGAGAAAATGATGTCTATAAAATAATAATAATAATTTTAAATTTTAAAGGTAACGAAGAGATAAATAAAGTGCAAAAATTTCGAACAGACTTGCTAGTAAATGAATTATTTCAAGTGAGAAATAAACAAAATGAAATGATCATTTTTCAACGGGCGCATCAGTCGTCCATACAACTAACTAGTAATATAAATAACAAAACATTTTGCAGCAGAAAAACTTTTATACCAATGTTTGTTTATATTATTAGTACAGTCGGTAACAAAAGTGTCCGAACACTAGCAAAAATTCCAATGTAAAAAAAGTATGCTTAATACAGTTTTACTAAATAAATCCTTGTCGAATCCTGTTCTTAGACTGACTAAGAACAGGATTCGACAAGGATTTATTTAACAAAACAGTATTAAGTGTACTTTTTTTACACATGAATTTTTGCTAGTGTTCGGACACTTTTGTTACAGACTGTAGTTGGTCTTCGCTCGCCTAGCAATTGATATTTCCAAATGGGCCTATTTCCAAATTTGCTGCGTCCCACCAGTGGCCAAGACTTTCTGCTCTCGAAGTAGGAAGACTTTAATGGTAAGTGCCGGAATATTTATAAAGAATTTAAAGAATTTGTTATTAAATTTAAAAATTCATTCCAAATCATTCAGGAAACTTTCACCAACACTAATCTTTGAAACATACCAATCTTGGTGAAACTTTTCAAGTAACAACCTTATATTAATTTCAAAGTACAACATTTGAATAGCCTGAAATAATTTGTTTTTAAGTTACTCTGATAAGAAACGTAGACAAAGATCAAATATTAAAAATGTTATTTCAGTAATCTGAAAATCTCAGAACGTGTAAATTTACAAAAAACAAGCGCAGCTAAAAAACAAGCGCTTGAGCTTAAAAAAACTTTATTTACCGTACGGATATGAGGAAGTAATTTTAATTTTTGAACAGTTTTCCTGGACATGGTAAAATATTATAGTAAAGCACTACCCCTAACTAGTGGATCTGCAGATCAGGAGCCTCAACATCCTATTTGCATCACACATTATTCAACAGATCCTTTTTATTTATTCCTTATTATATAATATTGATTCGATTGACTTGCTACATAAACAGATACATTTCTGAGGAGTCTGCTACCCCCTCAATCCCCCGCTGCATCTCTTTCTATACCTATCTATATATATGTGCATATATATATTCCTAATAACTGACATTAATAGTCTTGCATTAATTCCCTGTAACTCTTAAATTTTTGTACCAAATTTCATGCAAAAAGATTACATAGCATATCGGAATTATTTTGTATAACCCTATAAACTAATTACCAATTCTATGCCCACAATTTTCAACAGAAAAACGTGCTTTTAAAATTCTGATAAAATTTCATTATATTTAATGGGGTGTAACCATGTTAAAATACACTGTAAAGAAATACGAACTATGGACCGTAATAGTACGAAATTCTTTTGTGTATCCCGGAAAAGGAGCCACAGTTTTTTAATACGCCAATAATAAGAATACACCTAATTAATTATAACTCATTATTTTTTCAAACGAATTTGACACCATTTGGATGATTATAGTATGACAGCGCAATTTGTGTGATACCGTAAATAAAATATTTAGTCCATATACACCCTTTTTTTAGAGTAAAAATGCTTTTAAGCATCTTTATAATGTATGCTCATTCCATTATATTCAATTATGCAGCATAAACGCATTAAAGTGCGCTTAAATAAAAATTTGTCCATAGGCTCTAATGTCCCGAAATTCTTTTGTATGTTTCTGTAAACGAACCATAAACATTGTATACACCAGTAAAAACTATTCAGCTTATTCTAAGTTTTTCATGAATAATTGTTCGCAAGTTGACATAATTTGGATGATTACCTGACATCGTCAGAACACTTTTGTAAGGTCCTGTACATTGATTAGGAAGCCTAAGAGCTCATATTTTTTGCAGAAAACATAAGTTTAAGAATCTGAGTAATGTACGCTAATTTCATTCTGCCGATTGTAAAGTAATGATGTTAAAATGCGTTTAAACGAAATTCACAATTAATTTGACTTGTCCTTTTACGCAATCCATAAACAATATGGACATAAAAATTTATACAGATATTTCTTTACAGAGCCTGAAAGTGTGTGCCAATTTGTAAGTCAACTGGAGGATTTTTGCAGCCGCTATAGCGGTACATACCAATTCTGTCCATAGGCCGTAATTATAAGAAAAACTTTGGTGTGTCCTGTACACGAATTACGAATGGAATACACACCCAAAATTATACAGCTAATTCCGTGTGGCTCATAAACATGTGTACCAAATTGCAAGTCCATAGCATGATTTTTGCGGCCGCTATCGCAGTGCACACAAATTCTGCTCATAGACCGTAATGCCGAGAAAAATTTTGGTGTGTCCCTGTACACGAATTACAAATGGAATTCCCACCCAAAACTATACAGCTAATTCCATGTGGCTCATAAATATTTGTACCGAATTGCAAGTCCATAGCATGATTTTTGAGGCCGCTATCGCGGTACATACAAATTCTCCCCATAGGCCATAATGATAAGAAAAACTTTGGCATGTCCCTGTACACGAACTACAAATGGAATACACACCCAAGACTATACAGCTAATTCCGTGGGGCTCGTGAACAGGTGTACCAAATTGCAAGTCAATAGCGTGAATTTTGTGGCCTCTATCATGAGACATACACACAGACACACAGATGGAACCCAAAGTCTTTTTGAATCTCCACAGGTAGGCCTCCACTGACGTTTCGGCAATTACATTCATTTAAAAAAAAAAAAAGTTTTTGCTTACTTATTGGTAGCCCTGAATTGCTTCTAAAAATTATATACGAACCACATTGTGCACTTAAATGTATTCTTATATTGATAACACACAGCACAACTGAAATGCATTATCCATCAATTTCCAATTATTGCCCCACTATATTGTCTCTCTAGTTCATTTGGGTAGTCTTGTAAACGAATGGTGAATGATCTTCATACCATATTCTACACGAAACACGCTTTTATGAATGTACAAAATATATGTTCATTTCGTTTGGTTTAGTGAAGCTTATTTTAATCAATCAATTTTAAGTCAATTTCTACTTACCTGGAATGTCGCCCATAGACGTAATGCGTTTGAAATCTCTTGGATGTTCCTGTACACGAACCATTTGCTTGATCTCAACGAAAAATTTAGTGTAGTAACCCTATATGACATATACGTTTTAGAATACCGAGTTTGGACTTCCTGCTGCTGTTTGTTCTTGAGATATGCAGATAGAAGGCACACACACAGACCAACGGCTAAAGGCAAAGATTTTTCGGATTAAGGAGACCTTAAAACATGTAAATATAACAAAAACTCAGTTTCGAAAATTCGACCCAAAAACAATACTTTCTCTACCTATGGGTAAGAAAAAGTTAAAAAAAAAAAAAAAAAAAAAAAAAAAAAAAACGGGCTTTTCTTTAAAAATATATTAATTAATTAATTTAATTCAATTCAATTAAGAGAAAAGAAATGAAAAGAAAATGAAAAAGTCTACTTTTTAATAATACGTATTAACAGTAATCCTCTAGGAGGAGGAAAAAGGAGGGGAAAAAAGAACAAACATAATTTTAGAGAATAGCGAAGAAGGCACGGAAATAATTCTTATAGGTATTTAAATGAATGCATTGTTTTCTTGCCGTCATGTGAAGAATGCCTTGCTTGTTTTGGGAGAAAGCAATTCAGGGAACGAGAGAGGGGAAAGTTCTTTTATCCATTTACTTTCGTTATTCATACGTTTAACCTTTTGACTTTCTTTTACTTTTAGAAGGTCAAGGTCAAGGTGTTATGTCTAGTATGCGTTGCGTTTGTTTATTTGGTAATGATAAACTAAAAACGTAACATTTTTTGCAGCAGACGTGATTTGGAAAAAAATGTATCATGAAAAAGAAAAATATTAATATATTAATTTACATTCTATGTGTCAATATCCAAAACAATTCTGGAATAGAATGGCTATAGCTTGTTCATTTTACAGTTTTCACTTATTTGTAAAAATTATAATACTACTAACTAAAATGACAATGGACCATGAAAGAATTTGTACGCAGAATATAAATAAAGTTGTTCGACTTTTACCGTTGTGAGGTGTTGTGCCGGTATTAAGGCCGATTGATTACACGAGAATCTGAAACCTGTATGCAGGAACCTCAATGAGGTATTTCTAAGGGATCCTATCCTCCATTCACGCGAGTTTCGGAGAAAATCACGAGAAGCTTCAAACGGCTAGCCTGTCGAGCGCCAACTAGTTTTGAACCAGACACTTCACTTCTACCAGTTTTGAGAGCAGAACTTCTTAGCCATTGCGATTTTTACTGAACATAAATTTACGTTCTGATATCTCCAATTATTCCAAATGTAATTTATGTCCTAAAGTAAAAATCTTTTTAAAAAATATTTAATTTCATGCCTTATAGTATTTTACAAATATATATGTAATGCAAAATATTTGTTTTCAGTTGGCAGAAAAGGTGTATGTTTCGTATTTCGTCCTCATTGAACTAGTTCTATGTTCATCAAAAATGACAGTCCAATGATAACAGAAAAAATAAAGTTCATAGAAGTTCAGATTTCATGTAAAAACATGCTTTAGCTAATTACCCGGTATTACTGACTAAATAGCGTCATAAAAAGTTAAGTAACTAGATGTTATCTTTAATGATATTGTCTCTCAATGCGAAATCATATTAACGAAATAAATCATCAAAAACACCACACGTCATATTGTGACTAAAATGCGATTTCTTGAACAAGACCCATAGTGAATCTTAAGTAAGCATTATTCTATGACTCCAATTTGAAGTTACGGTGACCAAAATTCGTAAAGCCTAGAAACCTCGTGTGAGCTATTTTGCACTTAAGAAAGAGTTAATAAGAGTAGTTAAATAAGAGTGGATTATGTTATTGTTTTAGTTTGTCAAAAAATCAGGCATATTAATTCCACAGCGATGTTAATTCATAAGAAAAGGAAATGTATACAAGTATATATTGTCCGCAAATATTTATTATTGTGTTTCATACACTTCTTTTAATTTCTTTAAAAAAGAGTGTAAATCGGAGAAAGAGGTTCTTTGAACCAAAGAAACACATTTTTCTTAGTTTAGCTTGATAAATAAACAGTTAAACATTAAAAAATTTCAATTCAGATTAACTTTCTTATAGTTTTCGCCTATGGAGAACAACAAAATATAGTCAAAATTAAACACAAAGATTGTGTGTAATTTGATCATATCTCACTATTGCAAGAGAAAAAGAATATTGTGAGTTCATGGCGTATAAGTGTCTCGCAGAAACATTATACTATTTAATATTCTAACACATTTTTAATTAATTTTCTTATCTCCTTTTATATGGACATCGTAACAATAACACCACCATAAAATAAATTAAAAAGAGAGATAAAAATTTGGGTCCCAAAAGCACAGGCGGATCAAGAAAATTTCTTCGTAACTGTGAAATTTTATGGTCAACATATTATTATTTTTAGGTAGATTCCTTATAGGAGATCTACCTATTGCAATGGTTCTCATGACACGACTTCTGGAAAATTTCTTCATATCTTCACCGATCATGACCCCTAGAACCCAAAACCACCCTCCGTTCAAAAGTTTATATATATATATATGTATATATATATATAGGTATATATATATATATATATATATGTATAACGCTTTTTCCCATGTTAAGTTGTGAACACGATAACTGGAGTAATTTTTATTTAAATTTAACCAGCTCGGGATATGTTGTCAGGACAGTAAAAATCTCGGTCGAGTTCGTAGATGGGGTATCCTGCTCAAAGGGGGTGGAAATGGTGGGGGGTGGAAATTTTCATTTGCCCATAATTTCTTTAATATTGACAATAGGAAAATACTTCAAATCAGGCGAATTATCGCCTTACCCTAAAGAGCAACTTTTGTATTTAAACTTTTTCGATAACTTCAATTGCTTAAAAGTTACAAGTTAAAAAGTGATTTTTCTTGTGATGAAGTCGACATTTTCTATAGCTTTCATTGCAAAAATTTATAATCTGATGCTTATGTCACGTGCAAATGATAATAAAAAAGATCATTGAAAATATAATAAAATTTTAATGATGTTTTTAAACAATATAATAATCTGATTAAAAAAAAAAAAAAAAAAAGTTTAATTTAACAGAAAATATGACGTCACAATTACCACAATGTACTGAGAAAAATGAAATAAAATTTTATCCGTGATTTTACACAAATAAAATAAAAGTTAATAAAAAAATAAGTAAATAAAATCAATATATATTAGGGCTAAGCAGATTTAGACTTAGATTTATGACATGGATGCTATAATGTAAAAGATAAATGTCATCGTTAAAAAAAAAAAAAAATCTTGTAAATCGATGCTAAACGAATTAAACTGGCATGGTAGAAAAGGTTATAAATTTGGGGACATTTAGGTATCCCTTTAACAAATGAACTAGGGACAATTTTAATGAATTTTCCGTTGAAGTTTATTTTCATGAAAATTTAAATTTAAATTAAAGTATTTCATTACTCGAATTCCCTTATTTTGATAAATAAAATTATACCATTAAAAAAAATAAAGAACACTCTTTTATTGAAAAGTGAACTAATAAAGGTTTTAGAAAACTATTACATACTTTTAAATCATTATTAAAATAAAAATTAATTGTTGCCACTCGACATTATACAAATACATCCAAATCCTGTGTCACATACGATAGTTTTGTATAAGTATAGATTTTTTGTTTGCCACTGGAACCTGCCCCTGATGAGAAAAGTGCCTGGAAATACTTGTATCTAGTATTGTCATTGATTATGAAGTCGTGTGCAAAATTTCAGGTCCTTTGAAAGACAAGAAGTTGCCGAAAATTGAATTGCAAAATTCCGTTACATACATTAATAGTTGCATCATATCAAGTTAATAAAAGTGTGTTAATTAAAAACCTTATTATACACTTTAATTAATCATTTAAAAATATAAAATTAAAATAATACGTCAATCTTAATACAAATATCGTTTGTGGTGAATAGTTTAGAATGTCAGTTTAGGCAAGAATTTAAAATTTACGATTGAGAGTAATACGTTACAGCTTCCTTTGACTTTTTATCTTGTCGAAACAAGATATTGGTCTGTGAAGAGATGTGAGGTTTTCGCTTGGAAAGAAAATATAATGACGCCAAAGCTGCCTTTCTCCATCTCCAAGCTCGCCAAATTTTGTCGCCAAGTCAAAAATTTCGTCGTCAACTATCAACTTTTGCCGCCAAATCACAAATTTCATTGCTAAGTCGCAAGTTTTGTCACCAAAATCTCGCCAAATCATGCAATTTACTAAATTCATAATAATTAACATTGAAATTCAGCGGTGCCAAATGCTCAAATGTTAACTAATGTTAATGTAGTAGTTCCTAAGTAGTTCCAGCTTATGTGAACCAAAAGAGTTTAACTTTACAATTTTTACTCATCTGACAATAAGAATCACAAAAACACAATATAAAACTTTCAATAATTCAATAAAAAATTACAATGAAATAGCTATTCAAAAACCGCTACCACTTATCTGTATTTGACTTGACCATAACAACGCCAGGCTTATTAGAACTAGTGAGATCACAAGTGCATTTTCACGTTTCTATTACTTTTTCTTTGAAAAGAAAGATATTGAACAACAGTTATATGGATTTTAAATAAAAAATATAATTTTGATTAAGCTTGGGTGGGGAGGGGGGGGGGGTAGCCCAATAGCCCCGATTCACCATTGCTGGGATTGTATATCTTTAAGACTTTTATTTGTTGAATGATTATGAGCTTGAATTTTAAAAAATTGAAACATTTACAAACCAATAAATTTAGCCTAAAATTTTAAGTAGAATGAATAAAACCCTTTTGTAGTTGAAGATTAAATTTCTTGAAAACAGAATAGCGACGTAAATAATACAATGTGTGGGAACAAAGCCATTGGCTAGGTGCTAATGCATATGTAAAATTTCTTTACAATTGTAACATTAACGTAAAGGAATCTACCTTTGCCTTTAAGCTTGCCGAAAAGGGATTTTTTTTTTCGTCCAAGGCTTGTAGCCAATGAAAATTTGGATTTAATACATTATTTATTTGCTACAGTAGATACAAAAATTGTAAAACAAGCAGAAAGATTTGTGAAATGCATTTAATCACAAACGTTTAATCACAAGACAATTAATAAATTTAGCACGCACAAGCAAACAAACTCCATGCAGAAATTTAAGAAATATTATTATGGGTTCATTTCGTCTTTTTCCTGCGAAAAAACGGTTGCCAGAGTAAGAACCTGTATAGTTGATATAACAACTACACAAGATACATTAAATCATTTCTGTTATATAACAAATAGAACCATTGATGTTGTGTTTATACCCACTAAATATCTACCCACTTTTGATCATAAATTGTAGAAGAGTTTCATATTGTTAAAATGATAACAACAACAATAAAAAGAAAAAAAATCCAAGCACACACTTTTAATGATAGGGGAGAGATATTGTCACTTAGTTCTCTGGGAAAGGCATTAATCGTTGGGAACATAGTTGTGACAACTTGTCTAGTAATACATGTAATTTTCCATCCTGTTGAATCTCAAATTAGGTGGGATTGGCCACAGATTTTAATGAATGACCACAGGGCAATATCAAGGACGAAGAAGTCCATTCCGCGAGCTGCTGTTTAAACGCACCAATTATTTATTTATGCATCAAGTTTCAAACCCCGCATAGTTCAGTGCTTGATTTCGATGCGTGAGAAAGTAGACATTATCCCGTTGAATAGTGTGCCATCAATTACCCAAGTTTAATTTTATTTTCTTAAGTGGTAAGATGTATCAGGGAAATGTGGTTTTAAGCTGAATAAAATTTGTTTTCTGTCGTGGTTTTCTTTTCTTTTTCTTCTCTGTATGCAAGTATGTACGTGGTAATAACAAAGACATTACAGGGAATACAAAATCGATTAAAGTATTTCAAGGTATAAAAATGTACATATTCCCATTTGTTTTATATTACCTACGTATAAATTTAAAAATAAAGAATAAAATATTTTCAAAACATTTTCGGTACAGTAAATCAATTCTAACATACTTTAATGTTTCATTTTTGAACATCATATAGTGCTCTGTGTATGACCCAATTTCTATTTTACTCTATTACAGGAGAACTTGCTGAGGTGAATATAGGTCGATGGAGTATCCCGGATATCATTATATATTCTCAATGTACCAAGTTGTTGCAATTTGTTTCTGTATGAAGCCTTCTATTTAACATTGCAAATTCTATTTAACACAATTAAATCTTCTATTTAATACAATATTCTGAAAAACTAACATTTAAGCTAACCTATCTATCTATCTATATATATAATTGTTTGTCCTGAGTGAGTGATTCATCATCGTCCAGCCCAAACCCCTGGATCTAGAAGCATGAAATTTAGTGACAATGTTTTTTCGATGATGTAGACATCCACTGAGAAAAGATTTTACAAAATTCGCCCCCAAAGAGGACAGGGGCAAAACGTGATTTCACAAAATCCTTCATATCTCAAACAAAAAAACAGATATCCATAAAATTTTTGCTTTAAAATATAGCTAACATAATAATCTAAAAAACAATTTTTGAAATTTAAGAAATTTAAGAAATTCGGTCCCCAAGGGGAAAAAGGGGGCAAAACGGGATTTCACACGCGCAAAACTTTATTTTACATGATCCTATATATCTCAAACAAAAAACTTATACGTGAAGTTTTTGCTCTAAAACAGGGCCCGAAATTTCAACTCAGATTACACTCGCCGAAAAAAAGTTTTACTCGCCACAAAATAGGGTTGTCATTTTGTTTTCTTTTTCTTTTTTAACGCATTTTGAGTTTTTTATTTTTCCTAAAATTTGAAAGGTTTTTACAAATATGTCTAAAATTATATATATTAAAAGTGTGTCATATATCATCATGTTTTATAATCATCTATAATTAAAAATCATTATAATGTATTGTATTTGAGATTTGAAAAATGCTAAAATATCTGATAAAATAAATGCAAAGAGTCCTTAAAGAAAAAAAATAAAATAAAAATTCTTTGTCAAACACTATCCTGTGAAAACCTTTTTATTATGAAAGTTTTAGCTTCCTTATTTATCTATTTATTTACTTAACTTTTAAAATAAGAAATGTCTTTTTTGTCCATTTTATTTTTGTAATCAGACGACATGTCGTTGTGTATAACTTGTTCACTGTTGTCATTTGAAATAGCCATTTCGGAATAACTTTTTCGATAAAATCGTTGCTTTCAAATCATTACAAGCGCAAGTCATTGACGTTTCAGTAAAAAACAGGAAAATATGAACTGTTTTTTTTTAATCATTATTCAACAAAATAAACATAGGCAGTATCTTTAAAAGGGTTCGGGCTCATTTTCATGTGACAATATCGTATGGGCAAACTTTCGCGTGTCTCTTCTCTCGGATAGTGGGCGACTGGCAAAGAGACTCTCTGCTCGTCTAGTGTCATGTTGCTTGCAGAAATAACAGTTGGAAAAACGAAACTGCAGAAGAGATCAAAACTTTTATGTATACACTCAATGGTATGCACTAAGCATTTTTCCTTCCCCATTCTGAAGTGATCTCAGGCAGCGCACACACAGACTCGGCTCTCCGAGAATCTAAAAAGGAGGGCTTAAATATGAGGATATAAGATGACAAGATTTTGTCATATTTAAATCTATAAAAAAAATGTTTTCTGTCATCGTATCATGTAAGAATTCTATCTATAACGATACCAAAATTTTACTCGCCAGAGTAAAAATTCCACTCGCCAATGGCGAGCTGGCGAGCGGAAATTTGGCGCCTTGCTCTAAAATATTGCTAATACAACTATCTAAAAACCAATTTCTGGAATTTTATGAATTCGGTCTCCAAGGGAGGGGGGGGGGGAGGGGTGCAAAACGGGATTTCACATGCGCAAAACGTGATTTTACATAATCCTATATATCTCAAAAAAAAAAAAAAAAAAAAAAACAGATAGACGTGAAAATTTTGCTCTAAAATATAGCTAATACAAATACCTAAAAAACAATTTCTGGAATTTTACAAATTCAGCCCCCAAAGGGGGGAGGGAGCAAAACGTGATTTCAAATAATCCTTTATATCACAAAAAAAAAAGATCTATATATGTATGTGTGTGAGATTTTTGCTCTAAAATATAGCTCACACAAATACCTAAAAATTAATATCTGGAATTTTAGAAATTCGCCCTAAATGGGGCGGGAAGGGGGGGGGGGACTATGGGGCAAAAAAAAACATAGAAATAGAGTTAGACCGTTCAAAATTGATACAGATAGGTTTTAGAGGCCTGCAAGTCGATTGAGGATATTTTAAAAAGTGTAAAGTTATTAGGAGGGGAAAAAAAAAAAAAAAAGACTTAGATCGTTCAAAATTGGTACATGGAGGTTTTTTATACCTGCAAATCGATTGCGGATATTTTCGAATTTGTAAAATTTTTAGGAGAGCCGGGAAAGGGGGTGGGGCAAAGGGGGAAAATGTAGAGTTAGACCGTTGAAAATTGATACGTATAGGTTTTTGAGACCTACAAATCGAATGCAGATGTTTTCAAAAGGGAAAAATTTTTAGGATAGACTTGAACAGGGGAGCAGCCCCGGCTCACCGCTCGAAGAGCGGTGTTGAGCTTTACAAGGACCGAAGTCCAAGTAGGGCTGTCCCCGTTTTTAGGATAGACTAGACGGGAAGGGAGGGGGGGCGAAGATGCAAAAATATAGAAATAAAAGTTAAAGCGTTGAAAATTAGTATTATTAGGTTTTAACGCCCGATAAATCGATTGCGGATATTTTCGAAAGCGTATGATTATTACGAGGGGCGGGCGCAGGGACAAAAAAAAAAAAAAAACGAAATTCAGATAGAACGTTTGAAATTAGTATTAATAGGTTTAAAAGCCCGAGAAAACAATTGCGAATATTTTTGAAAGTGTAAAATAATTAGCAGGGGCGGGAACGGTGGGCAAAGGAACACGCGCACACGCTGCCGCAGGCAGTGGGGACCCGGACAGATTATTCCACAGATGAGAAAAGAATTTTTTTGTATTTTATATTTATGTTTTTCCCTTACGATAATATAGTGATCCATTAAGAATGTCGAACATAAATGCGCGCGAGCAGCGCACAATGATCTGCGCTCTCGAAGGCAGTGGAGACCCGGTGCGACATTTTTCCCGATCCGAATTTTGTTCTCTTTTTTTTCACATGATAAAAATTAATGCAATTTTGAGAGTTCATTAATTATAGTGATTCATTTAAAAATAATGACTAGCGAAGCGGGCGTAGCCTGCTAGTTAATTATAAAAACACTGTTCGACTTGATCTTACTTTAAACAGAAGGTCCCGATCTAATTAAACTTAGATTGCAATAAATGATCATAGTGCGGCCGATCAAAACGATTTGGTCTTAATTTATTCTGATTATTTTTTAGAAGGAATGAATCGTCATTTAACTGTGTAGTATAAATTCTAGAAATAATTGAAAGCCTTTCACACTAATTTATTTGCTATTTCGTAAAAAAGAGGCGATCAGAAGGTTGTTTAAATTCGTTAGAAAAGAATTAATTTAGTTGTGCCCTCTATGCTGCTACATCTTTCTATTCAAAGTTTTTCCTCTTCCTTTCGATTTAACACGGAAGTTAATAAATAAATAAATAAATAAATACGGATTTTATAGCCTTTCTATAAGCTAGTAATTATTCAAAAGTCCTGAAATCATTTTAACCAGTTTTTAATCTTTTTCAGTTCAAGATGTTGGTAAATGACACAAACAAAAATTCAAGGATTTCCTTTATTCTAAAAAGATCAAAGAAGAGGAGAACTGTGTTATGAAACAACCACGAGTTTCATATGAAAAATTATACGCAAATTTTAAAATTTAGCTCTTAAGCTCAAGTTCATAATATAATATAAATTTCGAAATTTATAAAGAAACAATAACCTTCAATGACTGCAAAAACGAATAATAATATTAATAATAATAATAATAATAATAATAATAATAACAATCTGGTGTGGCACTAATACGATTTTCTCTTACCCTGCATTTCGATGCTATAAAGACAGACTGCAGACTAATGTGTAAGATAACAAGTACTGTATACAAATCTACGTTAAAAACAACTAGGCTTGGAAACAGTTTTATAAACAAATAATTCTGTGTGAGGGGGCAGATTTACACAGTTAAAATGAGAAATTGCAGAAAAGAAGTTACAGAGGTCCTAATCAACATGGATTTACGTCTGAGTGAAGCGAAGAGTATTAATACATACATGCATAAATCTTTGCGCGCATGTATACCTACAATCAGAGCCTGATTAAGGGGGAAGCACACATTATCTCCGCTCTCACCGGAATATTTTACAATTATCTTTTACTTCATGTTATAGAAATTCCACGCTTTGACGAGGAAATATTTTTTATAAAAAATGAACGGTGTAAAACAATCCAATTTACTCACCGTTATTAGACACCAGAATTCTTTTAAAATAATTTTTAGTGAGAATTTTCTGTTTATTATAGGAGGAAAGTATTTGTTAAAAAATAATGGTGTAAGTATAAATAATGTGTGCTTCCCCCTTAATCAGGCTCTGCCTACAATGAATATTAAATCCTTTCGTGAAGAAAAATTCAAAAATATTTCTTGTATTTCATTACAATTTTAACAGGTGGTACACGGAAAATTGATAAAAACATGTCCAATTTCTGATAGAACAGAAAACACCTAAATTTAAAAAACACACCCAAATTTAAAATAAATAAGTGTGTGTGTCCGATGCGGCGGAGCCATCCCCTCCGTGGAGGATAAAAATTGTGACGGCGTGTCTCCAGACCACTCCTAGGCGTCCCAGACCGTCGCCAATTACCCATAGCGCAGTACCAGTGCGACGTTAAACCCAATACCTACCTACCTTTTAATATTAAAGATGAAATTAATAAAGATATTTTTAAAGGCTACGATAATTTAATTCCACTCTCCACTATTATGCTTGCAAATTACTATTATAATTTTTATTCTTCCTGCACTAGTCATAAAAAGTTTGAAATGCACTGCATTGGGTCAGACGGCATATTTCGGAACTGATTTTTGAAACCTTGATCTCTTCTGATACCTCATCCCTGAATTAACAGCTTGGCGAAAACTGGCGACTGCTACCAACAATAACAGATCACCCCAATACATTCCAGCAAACCCAAGAATGAAGAGAAAATGGTGGGATGGTCGGTCGTTTGAGGGAAAATATCTGCAAGGAAAATTCCATCTGCGGTCAAAAGATCAAAACGGATGAATCTGTCGAGTGTTTAATAATCATCAAATGATGCACCCTCCCCCCTTTTCGAACATAAAATAAAGAAGGGGGATGCACCCAACATGTAAACTATAGAAAAATAAAGTATTACTATTCATCCATTAATATTTCCATTTAAAGATGGAGTGTAGCATTTTGATGTGTATTTACATTTAATTATAAGCTTAGTGTCTCCCAATCTCTTTTGACAAGCAACACGTTTCAAATTTAATAAAAGTTCTCTGGAATGCCATAATTCTTAAAATAAACGTTATGTTCTTTTTATTTACCATGTAATAAAAAACATTTAAAAATTAGCAAAATAATTGAATTTTTATTTATTTATTCACTTTTGAATGCAAAAATCAGTTTATGTCAAATCCATATTTGTGCATGCTGTTCTGGAAGATTTTTATTCATGTTTGTGCGTGTAAAAGGCAAATATTAAATTCTTTCTTTCCAATATTGGACTTTTTTGTAAAATTGTAGCGTTATTGCATTGACAACACTGCTCTGCACGAAAATCGGCCCAACACATTGATAAAAATTGGGTGGTGGGGTGGGGTAGGGGGGCGTCCCGAGAAAACGGCGGGGGATTGGGCAAAATGGGTGTCATATTCGAATTCAGGAGGTCATTTTGTATAAGAATCAGCAAGAATGGTATCAGGGCTCGAAAAATTTTTTATTTTTGCAGAGCAGTGCAATTATTACATTAAATATAATTATGTAGATTCCATAAAGCAAGGGTTTTAATTTTAATATTTTATTTTATATGGAAGTTGCTTAATTATTTAATGATCATTGTGTTTTAGTACTGAATGACTGAAACCAAGCCTTTAATTTTTTTTCTTTGTTTTAAACGTTTTTTTTTTTTTTTTTCCTCAGTTTCTGTTAGATAGTAGCATTGCTCTAAAATTTAACAAATGGTTTTTCAGAAGAAGCCAAATCCTTTAGTCACTTTAAATTTCTTTGTAGGTCCGAATGCACCTTGCTCCTTTGATCTTGCACTCGTGCTTAGTATTTATTTGATAAAATTTCTTGCTATTATTTTGACTTCGAACAACTGGGTTGAGTTTCTCCAATTTATAGTGTTTACTTACAAAATTTATAATTTATTAAATTCATTTGATATTTCAAACCAAAAATTTCTCGAAAATTAAAAAGGGTATATATATTTGTTTTCCTTTTACATATTTACGATCAGCTATCTCTTTAATATTCATTTTTGAAAGTAGTTTAGCAATTTTCAAAAGAAAAAGTATTGTGAACGTTAAAGGATTAAAATAAAATGCTTTCCTCTTCTTTTTTCTTTTTCTCTTTAATCAGTTTCATGTGCAACTTTTTAAAAAATTATAAAATTGGTCTAATTTTAATACTAATATTTCATATTTTATTTTATTTTATTTAGGTTTATAAAATTTATTAGTCTGAAATTCTGCACTCTACTCTTATCATTCCGCCCTTTCGTAGTTTTAAATAAAAATGTGATAATCAAAGAGTTAAATGATATACATGTATAAGGAAAAATCTTACATCATTCTACTAACTCAAAAACTCGAATTCTTATTTGTACGAGAATTTAAAATATTTTAGTACAGAAATCCTTTTCCTCTGTACATTTTAGTAACAAAGATCAATGTTTATCTAGGAAGTTCTCAACAACAGATTAGGTTAGAATTGCGCATACCTACCTCCATTTTCGCTATTTACATATATGATCTTTCAGTCAAGCAGCTGTGATGTTTTTTGTTCGTACCTTTTTAGAACGATTTCTTTTTAATCTGGAAGAAATAAAGCATCATTAATTCCTAAATGTTTTTAGCAAAACAATTTTACATTAGATAATTACAGCTATTTGTAGTAATAATAGCGTCAACTATAATACAGACGACTTTAATACATCTTGATGATATAAATTACCTCTATTTTATTTTATTTTATTTATTTATTTATTTATTATTGTTATTATGAGAAGGAAGTTTCACGGTATTTACAGCTATGTAATAGTATCTTCTCGATAATGAAATGTAACTTTTATTCTGTCGATGTGTAATTACGATAAGTCATTTGCATAAATATTTGTTTTACAGTAAGAAAAAAGTATGAATATTAATTCTGCGTGGTTTCATTACATTTACAGACATCATTCCGTAATCCTCTCAGATATGCTATCTTTTCTGTTATGAACTTAGCAGATCACAAGAAGCAGTAATTTTTCTAGGCACTATTCATCCTCCCTTAAAAGATAAAAATAAAATAAATTTTTTTAAATTATTAAAATGTATGTATATTGTCTTCTTCATACTATCACATGTAAAGGAAAATTGGTCTTTATATGTCTTACTTTACTTGTGACATTTAGTGAATTTAATAAGTTAATTCTTGAATTTTTATTCATTTTGATGCAGACCCAAAAAAAATTAAAACTTTTTATTCTCTGGTACATTAGCGAAATCATTTTCATCCGCAAATGCATGTTTTCCATTTCAGCATTTTTATCAACTTTCCGAACATACTATGTAAAGAAAGTATTGTAATCATGACAAAAATTCAACTTTGAGATTTCGGTGTATCTATACGTTTTGAAATCCCCTCAATTTATTTTTACTATTATTCCGGTAATGTATGTATGTGCGTGTAATGTGTGTGAATGAATAGGATAGCGTCTAAACGCTTTGTTCGAAAGAAATGAAAGTTGGTACATATGTTGTAGTCCACTACAGCACAAGTTCTATTAATTTTGGAGGATCTAACACTTATAGTTTATTTACAGGACACAGAGATAAATTCTTTATCAGTATGGCCTATGGGCCCAAATAATTTTAAAACTCAATGGTATCTAAATTCCTTATTCAAATAAAATGAAAATTTATACATATTTTATAGGTCACTGTCACACAAACTGTATAGATTTTGGTGAATCTAGCACTTATAGTTTATTCTGCAGGGACACAACAAAAAATTCTTTATCATTATGGTCTATGGGCTCAATTTATTTAAAGTGCGATAGCACCTGAATGTTTTACCCAATTGAGCTGATTATTTATATGCATCTTTAAATTAAAAACATAGAATATAGAGAAAAATATTGAAACATCGTATTTTAATTTTCTCTTCTGTTTATTTAACGACTTATCTTTACTTTACTTTTTTTATACAACCGTTAATTACTTCATGTTCAAAAAGTCGAGTAGAGTCACTCCAGATTTTTTAAATTATGTTAACTTCTAGTTTAAACAGCTCTCCCGAGTCAAGCAATAATCTCCAGGCTTAGCAAGGGGTTCGAATAAATTAATTACAATATTTTTTTTACCTATTCAGTCGCCCCTTTACCCAGGCTACTGATCCCCTTTGCATTTCTAAATTAAGAAACCTTGTTTTTTTTTTTTTTTTTTTTTTTTTTTTTTTTTAGCAATATGGTGTCTGAAATGAAAATTTCTGGGAGCCTCAAGCTAACCCTTCCGCCTCTTCAGTTTCTTTTTCTTATCTGTTTTTCCTTTATTTTCAGAGAGGTGTTAGCAATTCGTTTCAACACTTGCGATTGCACGCTCTTTTTTTTTTTTTTTTTTTTTCAATTATAAAATGCGGTGCATTTCTTAATTTTCATGCTACACTTTTTCCACTGTTCCTTTCAATCTCATATTGCTACACACACACACACAAAAAAAAAAAAAAAAAAAAAAAAAGCTTCTTTATATGTGTTTTACCTACTAAAAGTTTGGTCCCTGAATTCAGGTACAATATGTATATACAGGTTACAATATATAACTGCCATGAGTATTTAAGTTAAAAAAAAAAATCTAGATAAAACATCACTTTCAAATTGAACAAATGTAAGAGGTGAAAAATATATACAATCTCTATACATTTTTAAAAATTATCAATATTTTATTTTTGGAACAAAAGACAATTAAAGAAAACAAAGATAAATTACAGGACTCTGCATAATTTTCTTTTTGCAACAAGTTACAAATTATTAATTTTAACTGAATGACACACACACACCAAAAAAAAAAAAAAAAAAAAAAAGAAAAAAAAAGAAAGAAAGAAAAGAAACTGTTTTATTTGTACTAAAAAGAAATAAATAGACATCCATCACTTTTATTCTTTATATATATTTATGTATATATATATACATATAATAAAAAGAAAAAAATAGAAAACGAGTAAAAGATACTGGAAGAGGAAATAACTTCAAGGAACAAGTTGATATAATAGATTTTTCGAGATCTTGGATCTAGATATGGAGAAATCATGTAGCGCCATCTGTATCTTGATCCTTACATTATTCTAAATGAATTTCCACATAATGAGAATCTGGTGCAGGTATCTTACCACTACATACAAAAGAATTTTTTGTTTAAACGTTTATTTTTATTTTATAAATAGTAGTAAGAACTCAGCGACAAATTCCTATCCCCGTTAATAAATTTAAATATTTAAATAACGAATGAATAAATAAAAATAAAATTAAATAAAATTCTAATTCTTTTAAGCATGAATTAATTATGTATATATATATATATATATATATATATATATATATATATATATATATATATATATACATTCAAAACCTTTTTAAAAAATTCCACAGGATGAAAATGAAAAATATCACATAAAGAAGTAGAAAATTTAAATAAAAATTAATCAAGAATACAATACTCAATACTTCTTCAGGGCCATTGATTGACTATTGTATGCAAAATAGCTGTATTAATAGTATAAGTTCAATGCTCAATACATTTAAACATCACTCTAGTTCCGAGTAGTGAATTTTTATACGTGTAACGTTATCAGAATCCTTCAAGAATAATAATAATAATAATAATAATAATAATAATAAAACTTTTAAATGTATAAATTATAATTTTTTTATTGATTGCTACGGATTAACAAAAATTAATTAATTAATTAAAATATAATATAATATAATTAATTAATTAATTTAAAAAAATCGATTATGAACTTTTAATATGTGCATTAGAAGTCATAGAAAAATCCTTTAATTTGTTTATAAATATTTTAAGACATTTTCCTGCCATTAAAAAACTAAAGACGTACTTAATGTACTTAAAACGAAATAAATTACGTAAAATTTTTGCATTAAAAAATTACGAAGTTCATATTTGTTGCCCAGAAATTTTGAAAAAGTTTTCTTTCATCTACATTTGACGTATGTAATGTCCTTCAGTTAGAATAATAATAATATTAATCCACTGTTTTGAAAACACATATTTTTGAAACTTAATGCTGCGAGAAATAAGATAATAAGAAGAAATAACGAAAGATGACATTTAATTTTAAAGATTGTTCAATAAATATTAAATAATAATTTGGAAATCTGAATTTATACACATTATATAGATACAGAAAAACTTCTTTCTCTCTCAAAATTAAATTTGTATGAAATTAAGTTATCTTCTCTGAATTATGTATAATGATGACAATGAATTATAATAAATTAACTTTTATTTTTCTTTTTTAAGAATAAATCATTTAGAAATTTAAATAACATAGCAGACGACTTACATAGGCAAAAGATTCAGAACATTTTCATCTAAAATATCATTCAATACAAATGATGCAGTAAATAATTATAGTATATATCAGCTTCGTTTAGTTTGAAATAGATTAGCATGATACATTTCATAAAAAGTTTTAAAATTTCGCAAAACATAATAGATTATCATAAAAAAAATTCACGTAAAAACTCCATAATTAAATAACTATGTGTTCTTTTTACTGTAAATCTGTTTTACTGCCTACAGACGTATGCTTAGGGGAAAATAAGGTAATATGAAGTGAGGTAAGTGTTTTACTTCAATTGTTAAACTAAGTTTGGACCTAAAAGACACCATAGTTTAGTTTGAATTTTTCTTTCTGATATTTAGCTTTTGGAAATCAAATCAAATATTAAACAGTGATAGTTTTAGAAGTTTGAATAATTGCTTACGTTTCCACTCTTCGACAGAACGCCCCTCTCAAAATTCGGAGTGTTGCAGTTGCTGTATTTGTGAAGTAAACTTCACAATATATTTGGTATGAAAACTATGTTTTGCATGTAGATTTTGAATATAACTCTACATTTGTGCTAGTTCTTAAACTTTCTCATTTTTTAACCATGGTTAAATTTACTGCACGAAAAATTTATTCCGGGAAAGTGTAACCAAATCAAGTATTAAACAGTGATAGTTTTAGAAATTTGAAAAATTGCTTACATTACAGAATGCCTTTCTCAAAATTCGAAGTGTTGCAGTTGCTGTATTTGCGAAGTAAATTTTGCAATATTTGGCATGAAAACTATGTTTTGCATATAGATTTATATCTTCAGATATATGCTAGTTCTTAAGCTTTTTCGTTTTCAACCCATGGTTAAATTTACTGCACGAATTTGATTTCCGGGAAAGTGTATTTGTAAACTGTATTTGTGAAGCAAACTTCACAATATTTGGTATGAAAACTATGTTTTGCATGTAGATTTGGAATATAACCCTAGATTTGTGCTATTTCTTAAACTTTCTCGTTTTTTACCCATGGTTAAATTTACTGCACAAAAAATTTATTCCGGGAAAGTGTAACTTTAGCTTTTGGAAACCAAATCAAATATTAAACTGATAGTTTTAGAAATTTGAAAAATTGCTTATATTACAGAATGCCTCTCTCAAAATTCGAAGTGTTGCATTTGCTGTATTTGTGAAGTAAACTTCACAATTTTTGGCAAAAACTGTGTTTTGCATGTAGATTGTGAATATATCTCCAGATTTGTACTAGTTCTTGAGCTTTTTCATTTTCTACCCATGGTTTCCGGGAAAGTGTAACCAGGGAATCAGCATGTCGGAAAAGTGTAACCAGAGTATTTATACTTGTCACTTGCAATTCAACTGTATCACTTATATATTTTTTACTGAATTTTAACTTTTAAGATTATCTTAAACTGTTAAAAGGTTTAAGAAGCAATGTGCTAGTTGGATGCGTATGGAAAAGAAAAAGTTAAGAATTCTGTAACGAGTCGAGATATTTTAAAAATTCAAATAAATCAAGATTTCTGAAAATTTGTACTATCTCATAACGCGAATAAAATATCTCTAAATGTACTTTGTATGGTTTATATTAGGCCAAAATTACACTTGTCCCTAACCATGGGGCAGTGGAAGCACGTAACATACTTTTTTTTTTTTTTTTTTTTTTTTTAATTTCCCTTTAAAAAGTACATTATTAAATTATGAAAATCCAGTGTTTTATCAAAGCCAGTTAATGCTATTATTCGAATTGTAGTTTATGCCTATAACTTTTCAGAAGCGTAAATATAATAGAAACTGAAAAAAAACGAGATCAAAGTCGAACTATGCCGGAACTTCGGTACGCATATCCTACTTCACCTCACTTCTCCCCCTTTTTACTTTCTCTTACACCAAAGGGTCCAGAAAGTATTGTTTTAGGGTCAAATTTTCAAACGTGAGTTTTTGTTATATTTACATGTTCTGAGGTCCCCTGAATATGAAAATCATGTTTTTAGCGAATGGTCTGTGTGTCTGTCTGTGTGGATGGATGTCTGTGTGATGTCTGTTATCAGCATATCTCAAGAACAAATAGTAGCAGAAATTCCAAACTCGGCATGCTAAATGCGTATCATATAGGCATGCTACACTAAGCTTTTCGTTGAGATGAAGCAAGTAGTTCGTGTACAGGGGCACTCAAAAGTATTCAAATACATTACGTCTATGGGGGAAATTGCAGGTAAGTAGAGTTTAACATCTATAGAGTGCACTAAACCAAATGAAACGAATATATATTTTTTGTAATAGAGATAGTCAACTGGAAAAAATATTGTGTGTATGTAGGAGCCTCGCCTCCCTCCCTGGGGGGGGGGGGGGTAAGTCCCCCCTCGACGGGAGTAAATTTTCATGATGGGTATCTTTCAAAAGAGCTCGCCAATATCTTTAAAACGAATGGTTGAACCATCGGCCTGCGATAATTTAAAATAAAGTATTCGATTTTTTTCATTTTGAACATTTTTTTTTTTTTTTTTTTATGTAATATTGAGAATAAATTCAACTTTTTTTGGATATTTAGTGTTATACTACTTCTCTAATATGGAAATCGTCTGCATTATCATGGAAGATAATTTTTTTAAATAATAATTTCAATAAATTATTTTACTGGGTGAATTTGTATAGGAAAATATAGAAGAAAGTCGTGTGGTGGCCACAACACACTAGTTATTTGTTGTTAGTGGATGTGCTTTACTAATAATATTTTACCATTTCCAGGAAAGCTGTTTCGGAATTGAAATAAATTCCTCATAGAGATATGGTAAATAATGTATGTTTTAAGCTAAATATTCATCACTTTTTTTTTTTTTTTTTGTATATTTACACGTTTTGAGGCTTCCTGATTACCGCAGTCAAGTGTTTTAACGTTTATTCTTTGTCTGTGTCTCTTAGAGTAACTTAAAAACGAATAATTTTAGGAGAACAAAGTGTTGTATTTTGAAGTTAATATAAGTTTGTTGCTGGAAAAGTTTGATCAAGATTGATAAGTTTTAATGTATGTTGAGTGTGAAAATTGTCTGTATAATTTTAAGTAAACTTTTAATTTTACTAACAGAATTACATTCTATATAAATGTAGGTGCATTAATGAAACAGGAGGTTGAGGTTTTATATGACTAATTATCATATAAAACTTATCCGAAGTCTAATTTGAATTGTTTAACATAGGTTTACATAACAGTTTACCTCTTAATCTCCAACCTGTATTTATAGTATTAAATTTCAGGGTAAGAGAAAGTCGTGTGAGTGACACACCAGATTATTTTTAATGGCCTCCGTTAACGTCAAGATGATCGCCAAGTTTAAACCAAATTTACTATTGCTAAGTTTATTATCGTAGTTAATTTCAAGAAAATTTAATTGATGAAAATAATTATTATTCTTTATTAACTATCAGCAATTTAAACCAATTTAAATTATTATTTTTAAATCAATTTAAATTATTATTTTAATCAGTTATTATTTAAATTATTTAATATTTAATTTACTGTAATAATTTACCTTTGTTTTTGCTATGTGTTTTGAACATAATATGGCGATTTTTTTTCGAGATCAAGAAAACAAGGAAGTAATTAGAAATCCAATATAGAAATCTAAATAAAGATTTTAATAATTTACATACAGAAAGTAAAACACACATTTTACATGCATTGTTTTTCATATTTACGTAAAAATATCCCCTTAAAATATTACAGACGTTATACAACCAATCTTACTATCTGTTATGTATAGATTATAAAGCACACTATCTAATATCATGATTCTTTTTTCCCCGCAAAGGTCGTCTTACATAAGTATACCTAATGCCTAATTATAGCAAAATATTAATTGTTCATAAACAACTGTAAAGCTACCTTCACAGCAACACTGATGCATGTACGAAAAATCTATTTCACATATTTCTAAACCATAAGAACATTTTATTCGAAACCTGTAAAAATATGAAAAAGCATCTCAATTTCTAATGGTAATGTATTCTAATTATTTCAGATGGCTCGATGTCGGTATATGAATTATACAATGCATGTATCGAAAAAACACATTAAATAATTAAAAGATGAATAACACCTTCGAAATGTAGTCTCAAGGATAATCCTCTGGGGTAAAAAACTTGTTCGAATAGTTTTATGAGATCTTGTAAACGGATAAAATAGATCATTTTAATAGGGTTGTATAGGCATGCGAAATTCTTAATTGAACATGTGTTTACCTTTAAAATTCGAATTATTTCTTAAAATCATTAATTTGATGAAGTTATTTATTTTATCTTTTGTCATGTAATTAGTCCCAAAAATTTAAAAATCTTGCTTTACTTCTTCATAAAATTTTAAAACTCCTTTTGGAACTTTATTTTATTTTATTTTATTTGTTTATTAACAGAGATACGAACGTTCGTGAAACCAATGAAATTGGACTTCAGAGTCTTTTATCCCTCAAAAAAATTTAATTTTATAATTTCTTAAATTGATATAATACTTAAAGTGAATTAAGTACTTAAATTAAATAATTAAATAAATAAAG
Organism: Salticus scenicus; assembly: GCA_963930645.1. Classification (NCBI taxonomy): domain Eukaryota; kingdom Metazoa; phylum Arthropoda; class Arachnida; order Araneae; family Salticidae; genus Salticus; species Salticus scenicus. Next base: position 199,367,164 of record OZ005652.1, read on the forward strand.
TGATACAGTACTTATTCTCGCTGACAGCCAATACCCGTGTTATCCTAATGGGAAATTTGTTTATAGAATTACTGATTACTTAATGTATTTTTTATAGCCTGTTTTCACATTCAGAAAGTTCACAATCGTGAAATTAGATCTCATTTTCCAAAAACTGATATTTAAAATTTTTAATATTTGTTTATAGAGGTGTAAAAATGACAAAATTATTTCGTCAAATGGTACAACTTAAATGAACTACGAGTAAAGTGAAAAAAATAAATAAATATATAAAACGAATCGATCCGTTTCAAAACTTTTTTTTTTTTTTCCAGCATAAATTTTGAAAAATTTAAAAATTCCTTTTATAAAATTAATAAATATTAGCTTCAATTCATTTAAAATGTATTACCAAAAAATAAATTAAAATAATAAATTTCAAAAAATATTTTAATTAAATAAAAAATTCAAAGAAACATAATAGATTAGATTGCAAAATCCAAGTAGACCAAGCATAGATGGAATAACGTACAATGGCTCCGAAAAGTAATGCATGGAGTATTCCATAATATATTGTAGCGTAGAATGATAAATTTAATAATTTAATAATATTTCGAACTTATTAACTACTATTCTGATGAAAAATAAGGAATTTTCGAATGCTGTCCGCGGTTTTCTTACGATTACGATCCATATTTAAATTTAAAAATATAATATTACGAAATTGCCAAATAAGAGTGCAAAGATTAAAGCGATTGAAGTAAAATGATATCTAAATGTCACCAAAATTTAAAAGAAAAAATTCGACAGACGACAATTTTATTTATAAATTTATTTGAAAATATTTCGGTTTAAGATCTTATGATGCATTTTTTTCTGCCTCCTTGCATTTTATTTTTATAAAGGAAAATCTGCTAATATTTGGGGTGGGAGGGGGGAGGCCAATTAAAGAAAATAAATCTGTTCTATATGTTGCAAACTTTATGCAAATTATTTGAAACATGATTTCTGATTCATTTTTATTATTATAATCATTCTATTTTTATTTATTTTACTGCAAGTACACATGTGAAAAATAGTTTTTTCCATGATTTTTATTCTCATTAGTTAAGAAAAATGATATGCAGGAAGTAAAATCGAGTACAATCCGCGATTGTAATGAAATGCTCGCCCTCTGGTGGGCTAAGGTGAAATTATCATACCACTGGAAGCTTTCACGCTGAAACTATGATGGAACAACAAGAAAAAACAAAATACATACACGTGGATATTATATTTACTAACAACTGCAGTGTTGAGAAAGCGCCATCTATCGTTCATTACAAACGCGGATATTCATGGTCAGGTACTTTTGAACAGTGAAAATATCAACAAAAAATGGTCATAATCATAATTTTATGTACAATAACTGAAAAGGTAATTATTTTTAATAATGGTAAATTTTAACAGAAGTTAAGAAAGTTTTTATCGATCTATTACAGCTTTTAAAATAATTCTAGAAATTTTATTTATTTATTTCATACACATAATAAAAATGTCAGGGTAAATTTATTGTCGATAGATAAGCATTTTAAAATTAAAATAGTTGTAATTATAAGCATAATTACGCGAAAAATAGCGATACATTTTGTAATAATAAAGATACTATCCCTTCCCCCTAAAAAGTGGACTCTTCCAAAAACATTATTTTTCTACAGTTTAATAATACGATATTTTCTTATGTATTTAATATTTTTAGGGTCATGGGATGCATAATATAAGATTTATAATAACCAAAAATTAACACTAGCATTTTTAATTTAAAAAAATGTAATAATAATTTGCTTTATCATCTTATATATTAATGGCGATACTTTTTTTCTCCCCTTACAAATCTTCGGGGATTTTGCTAGAAATTTAATACTTTTAATAATTAGATTTTAATATAAACTAGTTATTAATATTAAAACCTGAATAAACTACTACGTCAGAAACGCCAAAAGAAAAATATTTTTCTTTTGGCGTTTATGACGTAGTAGTTTATTCAGGTTTTAATATTCCAACGCCAAGTCTCCTGTTATTATTAGTTATTAATATCTTTAATTTTAATATCTGGATTATTATTATATTGATCAGTTATAATATATATGTATATATTGTTATTATTATTACGAAATGTGATACTTCTATTTCTATTCTACTTTCAATTGTAAAACAACAATGGGGTCTTCCCACCTGACGTCAGAGGTCACATGATTTAGGAAAAACAAACGGCAGACGAATTTTCCTATATCTATTTAGTGATTGCTGAAATAACATTTTTTCTATTCTTATTTTTGATGAATCGTACTTAATCTGTGTTATTTTTTTATACATCATCATTTTTAATCCATTTTATATCATTACTCATCATCGTTTGTTTGCTGTATATATTTACAATCATTATTTAGTTTATATTTGTTATTGATGTTCACGGAGAACATGTTAAATACTCTGATTTTTGGTACTTAAACTATTGACAGTGCAACATCGTACAGTGTAAAGCCATCTAGGCCACAGTTAAGTTAATTAACTTGTTGTAACACCTTTTTGCGATTAAATTTAACTGAAAATATTTTAAAATTTCAATTATGATCCATAAACGTTCCATAAAATGCACATGCACAACAAGAACAATGCTAGATCAGTTAATGTAACAGTTACACTACATCATATAAAAATCGATTCTTACAGGTGAAAATAAATAAGAAAATAGAAATCATTACATTAACAAATACATTTATTCTACTGTTTACAAATGCACAATATTACTTTTATTTTATTTTATATTAAATATTAACACTTTTGTTCTTAAGAACAATATTTAATTGAATTCGATTTTCTTTTTCCTCTATCACGTAATTGAGCAGACGACACTGGAAAAAGTCCGTTCTCTAGTTTTTTTTTTTTTTTTTTTTTTTTTTTTAACCCTGTAAATTAGTGTGATTTAATTTTTCAAGTTTTATTTTACTTTCCATTTAATTTTTGTATTAAATTTATCTTAAAATCACGTTTAATTGGTTTCATTTTGTATTGGGGAAATGAGCATTGATACATGTACAATTTTTTGGCTATATGCTTACAGATATATAGAAAATCACTATTGTTTGCATACATTATTCAATCACTGCACCTGAGATATATTGTTTAGTGTATGCTTTCATTCTTGGATTATCTTTTTTCAATTAAATCTTCTATTTCTTCATGTGGCATTTTATTTTCTTTCTGTGATATGTTTGAAAAGTTATTTCTCATATATATATATTATACGTGTGCATGTGTGCGTGTAAGTATATATATGCACAATATATATACACAAATAACAAATATTCGTCAAAAATTTCGGCCAACGATTTTCGATGGATTTACATGTTTTGGGATGCCCTGAACACGATTTGACCAGATTTAAATTGTCTCTGTGTGTGTATAAAAAATTTTGTGAACACCGCAGCTCACGAACCAATAGAGGAAATTTAACCAAACTTGATATTTTGTACCTTGATTTAAATTAATGCTGATTGCATTTGATAAATCGATCGCTCAACAGGTGTACTGTCATACCACTTTTCCACAATTTTCAACACACAAATATCGCAATTGATAGCAATGTAAGACAAAATATCGTATAAATGTGAATAATGAGATATTTTTAACTTTTTAAAATCGTTTAGATTAGTTTTTTAGATTATTTTTAACTTTTTAATATGAAATTTAAAAAATATATTCCTGAATGATGATAGAAATTTTCAATTAGGGGGAAAAAAAAGGGGGGTATACATGTAATGACATTTCTCCACCCACCCTCTTTTGGGTGCACCGCAGTGGATGTAAATTTTCAATATCTGTATGTTTCAAAAGAACATGTCAGTATTTCTAAAGTCAATGTGACAATTTATAATATATTTATTAAATTTTTTCATGAAAACATTTCCTCAGATGTCGGTTCAAAATTCTTTCGATTCTCTGAGATGAAAATCGTCTGCATTCATCATGGAAAATAATTTTATTAAATAATAATTTACAGAATAATTGGTATCACGTGAATTTCTATTGGAAAATATAGAAGAAAGTTCTCTACTGGCCCCAACATATTAGTTTTTAACTGTGCTTCTGTATTCTCATTTATCTATCAATGATATATAAACAGTATGTCTCTTTCTTTAATTTAATTCACTCACAGTGATGATAATGTTTTTCTCCCATGTATGCTTAAACAAAAACATAGATATTATATATTCGCTACTTTATTTAAACACACATAATAATGTCAATTAACAGTAATTACATTTACGTTATACGTAGAGAACATTACAGCATCTGTCACTCACGATGTTTTTCTGGCGAAACAGAGCACGCACTGGATATTTATTCATCCGAATTCCTCTCCGCTTATGTGCAATCATAAATGAAGTTAAACGCTACAAGGTAAATACATCTGTGGTTCTTTGTGCACGCTTTAATTGAAAATTCGTCCTTCTGTTCAAGACAGGTGTTCTTTGCGGGGGGCGAAAGTGCTTTCATTTGAACCTGTTCTTAGCGCCAGGAGTAATATTCTTGAGTAACAGAGGGAGAGAAATGCTTATGCCCACCCGGTGAATCTTTATTTGTGTATTTATTTTATTTTATTTTTTTCTTCCTATCTCTTCTTTACGCAGGGATAAGTTTTGTTTGTATGTGAGGGATGTTCAAAACTCAATTGGGAGTAAAATCGTAAGTGTTTAGGTGGATTTTTGGAATGTTCATGTGGCAGATGTTTGGTTGTCAAGTGCGTATTTGGTGAACTAAAATTTATTCATTTAGTATTTTTATGTGTTCTTGAGATACTTTAACTAGCATCGAATTCTTTCATTTACTTACTTTCATAAATGGACTTAGGACATTCTCCAGATACTTAAATTCTCATTGCTTTAGTTAAAATATATTTTAGAACTTTTTTTTTTCTTCTAACTTTTTTACATTTTTAACACGTAGTTTTCATAATATTGCGTTTATACAAGTTTTCAAATTTTTCTCTTGCTTTACTTTGTTAATACAGGGATGGGATCTTGGTGAAAACTCATATCACTATTTACGAAACTAATTTTTAATCCTGTTAAATCAACGATTTTATAGGCAGAGAAATATTTTAAACAAATACCGGTATTAGTTCTGCGCCAAATTCTCACCTCTGTAATGCCTAAATCATTGATCTAAGCATTATTATTATATTTTTATTTTAAGTGAAAGTTCATATACTCAACAGGAAAAAAAGTACTTCTTAAAAAAAAAAAAAAAAAAAAAAAAAAAAAAAATTATACATTTTGATTGTTGGTAATTTTATGCTGAACTTTAAAACTAGAAATGATTCCAGTTAAAATAACATTTTATTTCCAGAAGTGTATGAGAATTACTTGAATTTAGAAAATTTATTTTTAAGCAACCAAATTTTTTTTGTTTTCTCTGATCGGAATCAGTGCTACCAGATTGAGGGATTTTTTATTCAATATCCGCCATTGAATTTTAATTGTAACGCTTACTTAATCACTTTGAAGATTCTTTGTAATATGTCTTCGAAACGATTAGCCAACCGTTACAATTAAAACTTACTAGTGAATATCGAATAAAAAATTCTCTCAATCTGGCAGAACTGACCAGAATAAATTATAGGGGGACGATGGAAACCTTGTTATGAAAATTTAAAATATCTAATTAAAAATTAAATTGTGTGTGTGTGTGGCACGAGTTTGACATTCTGAACATATTTGTTGCTCAAATTTAAAAAGTAAGGAAAAGCTAAAAAAATTATAAAGGGATATGTTTAAATTTTTGCTCATTTGAAAGTTTATTAAAAATGTATGGAAATAAACTATACATTCAACGAAAATAAACATTATGCATATTTCAAAACGATGGTTTTACTGCAATTGTTCTTTTCGTAACTGGATAAAAGAACTAAAAAGTTTTATTTGTCTTAAGGAAGAAAACAAAAGACTGGGAGAAGAAAAACTAGTGCAGGTCAGGACAGGGATGCGCGCACAATCGTACACGAAAAAGATCGAGGAATTCAGCTATGGACCTTTGCCATAGCCACCATGATCGCTGGACTTGGGTTTGACCCCTTATAGTTCCTTCTGTGGAAATTTATGAACGAGAAAATGTACGGAACGTGTGTGGCCGATGATGGAGATTTGTGTTACCGAATTATAGAAATATAAGAACCAGTCACATGACACTACTGACGCCTTTACGGGTGGAATGAAACAGATACAGTTGGAGCTACGAATATTAAAACTCATTAAAATACTCTCAATAAACTTTCGTTCTAAGTTGTTATACATACGTATATATATATACACATATATATATAGTCGGTAACAAAAACAAAAGTATCCGAACACTAGCAAAAATTCCTATGTAAAAAAAGTACACTTAACACTGTTTTGTTAAATAAATCCTTATCGAATCGCGTTCTTAGACTGACTAAGAACAGGATTCGACAAGTATTTATTTAACAAAACTGTATTAAGTGTATATTTTTTATATAGAAATTTTTGCTAGTGTTCGGATACTTTTGTTTTCGACTGTATATATCTATATATATACGTATATAATATTTTTTAATACAAAAGTGAATGCTTTTTAATTTTCAATGGTATTATTCTCATCCACATTTGGACGCTAAATAGCACGAATTTTTTGTATGATTAATTTAAAAACATGCATTAGATTATTTTTTAATATCTTAAAAAACATCACAATGTATTTTTTATGGAGTTCGAGATATAGATGATTTAAAAGCAACCTGCGACAGATCCTACTCATCTTCAACACATAGCACAGTAAAGAAATAATGAATAAGAATTTCATGAAATGATATCACTACCATTAAGGGTCATATCACTACCATATCACTACGACTACCATATATAATACAATATAATGAAACATATTTGTGATCTAAAAAACACGTCACAAAAACAAAATTTTTCACTTGAGCAACTTTTTTTTTTTTTTTCAATTTTAAATGGATGCTTAAACGCACTTCTTTGTAACTAGCAGTAATCGGTTAATGATACTTAATGAACACATAATTAATGGCATAATGTAATAAAGAAATAAATGGCATAATGCACACCAAGAACATGTTGCTAACGTTTTTCACAAAAAAAAAAGGACATGGATCTTTACCTCCGGGGTACAGATATATATATATATCTGTATATAAAAAAATCGGAAAATTTTCAATTTATAACAAAAGAAAACAGAAAATAATAAGACTTTTTTTTTTTTTTTTACTGGGAAAAATCTGTCTCGTTTATATATTCTTTTATATTTGCATTATAACTTGAAACGGTTTCTTTACTTAAAGGTTTACTTAAAAATGATAGTTTATTGCTATAGATGTTAAGATTTTTGAACTAATGCAGTCGAACCTCGTTTACGCGAACATTTAGTGTGAAAGCAGGGATGAACATAATTTTAGTTATATGAAGATTAGTTACTGATAGCATGAACTACTAATAACATGAAAAATTTTTTTATTCCACTTAAGATTCACGTTAACGAGGTTCGACTGTGGTTACTGTCATTTAAGGTTGTTTTAATTTTACTAGTACTTTACTGGCACTTGGTAAAAATAAATGATTATGAGCTCACCAGCAATTTTCGAAAACCACTTTTACAATTGTCATATAGGTACACATTACACGTTAATTTGTATAGTGCTTGCTATACAAATTAGCACTTCTGTCTTACAATTTAACGAAATTTATAAGACAGAATATAACGTAAAAGTAAAATTTACTATTCTGTATAAGGACTAAATGCAAACGAAAAACGTTTTGGTGAATGGCAAATTATCGTTAAAACTAAATGATTACAACAAAATTATATATTCATAAAAGCGTTATAACACAAACACTGACTTATCAAAAAACAGCATTGTAGTACATTTAAAACACTGCACAAAACTTTCACTGCAGAAATCATTTGGAAATAGGAAACGTCAAAAATGGCGAGCGGTGAAAATCGACGCTAAGGAAGCTCTTTCACCATCTAATAAAATAAAAGCTTAAGCCTCAGAAACAATTGGATATCACTTTACATCGGTTCAAATTACATCACAGGATGAAGTAGAAGCATTAAATGCTCTAAAGAAGAATGTTAATTGTAGTGACAGTTTTTCGTTTCAAACAAAGTTTGACAAATTCTTAATGTCAGAATCTGAGGCAAAAAGTCTAGTAGCACATGAACTTTGGTCAGGATGCCTAATATATGAATGTTATATTACGTATGTTGAATGCCACTGACTATTTAAGTATTATATTGCTTCTCCGGTATAACTCTGATGAGCGTTACAACTTCATAATAGTAGTCCCAATAACAAAAATTCTGGTAGGTGGTAGCCCATGAAATTTGGTCTGAATGTTAAATATATGAATGTTATATTACGATGTTGAATGGTACTAAATATTTAATTATTATGTTGTTCCTCCAGTATAGCGATGATGAACGTTGCAACTTTTTAATAATAAAGATTAACAACTATTAATAATTTAAAATTATAAAACATTTCACGTGTATAAATAATATAAAAGGTAACAAAACCACTTTAAAACAAATAATGATGACCTGTTTTACTACATTGGGCAAACACGTCGCACACTTAAAGCAAGAATTACTGAACACATTCGTAATGTTAAAGAGAAAAAAAGTTCAATTCTAGTAGACTTTCTTTACGAACACCTTAATGCTATTCCTATGTGGACCCAGTCCGAAGTTATTTCAGCCCCTCCAGACTTTCAAGACCTGCTAATAACAGAAGCCGTAAATATTATCAAATACAATAAAGTTATTAACTCCGAGGACGCTGCATCACTTCATAAAATATGGCACGCGTTGTGCTCATAGAGAAAAAAAATACTGAAAATAATATTGAAAATGAATAATTTTTATTGTAACTGTATTATTGTAACCGTAACTTTAAACCATTTGAACTTCTTTATTTATATATTGCTAGTTTCTATGTAACGTAATTACACCTGATGATGCTATTATTATGATAGCGAAAAGCTTTGTGTAGTTTTTAATAAAAATATTGCATATACGTGTTTTAAAGTGGTTTTGTTACCTTTTATATTTTTAATAATAGTCATAATAGCAAAATATATAGTAGCACATGAACTTTGGTCTGTAAGCTAAATATATGAATGTTATATTACGTATGTTGAATATCACTCAATGTTTAAGTGTTATGTTGTTCCTCCAGTATAGCGTTAATGAAAGTTGCAAATTCATAATAGTAGTCATAGTAGCAAAAAGTCTAGCAGCACATGAACTTTGATCTGTGTGCTAAATATATGAATGTTATATTACGTAAGTTGAATGTCACTCAATATTTAAGTGTATTGTTGTTCTCCAATACGGTGCTGCTGAACGTTAAAAATTTAAAATAGTAGTCACAGTAGCGAAAAGGTCTAGAAGCACATGAACTTTGGTCTGTATGTTAAATACAGTTCCCGCCGCTTATTAAAATCACATTCGTCCTGAGCCAAAGTGATTTTTTTAAGTGGCTGATTTTTTATATCCGGCGAACGTTCCTGCACTCAAAGAAAAGGTACTACTTCTCTGAATTTGGAAAAAAATTTCAACAGGTAACGAATAATGAAATTAATTTTTGATAGATAATTATATGTTATTTCGATATAAGTAAAGTAAACGCATTCCAAGTTCCTATGGGCTTTTCTTTAAGGAAAATCGTTACTTTACCAAAAGTTCACGCTTTTCTTAGAAATTTAAAATCTTTTCGTTTAAAACCTCTTGATGTATAGTTATTTCAAAATAAGAACTAGAATTTGTCTTTTATAATTAAAAATTAATATATATATATATCAATCATTTGCAAATCAAATCAAATTTGTAACTTATTGCTGTGCTCTGACGAATACCAAGGCCGTAGGCAAGGGGGGGGCCCGACGGGCCCAAGCCCCCCCCGAAATAAATGATGAAAGACTGATTTCGTGTAGTATGTATCATGCAAACATTGCTGTCTTGAAAAAAAAAAAAAAAAAAAAGGAATTTAAAAATAATTTAATAAAACCTATTAATTAAATTAAATTTCCCATTACGTTCTTTCTTTTCTACATTTAAGCTCTAGAGCGCCGTAAAACCCATTCAACCTTAATTTCGCTATATTTATTCACTTAATTTCATCCACCAAAGCTATAATGTCAAAGCTATAATGGACTGTCCTACGTCATGAATTCAATCTTTTTACTTTCTTCTGTATTCAATAGAAGAAAGTATTGGATTCGGAAAAAAAATTTTGATTTCCGGTTTTCGATGGATTTACATGTTTTGAGAGATCCAGAACACGATTTGACCATTTTTAGAAAATGTCTGTGTGTGTGACAAATATTTTGTTCTAATTGTATCTCAGGAACTACTACACTGCACAGAATTACATATACATTTATATGCAGCTGCACCATGACATAAATTAGTGCCTAACACTTTTTGGTGAAAATTGTCCAACAGGTGGCGTAGCTATCTGAATTTTTCTCAGTTTTTAACTTGGCAGTATAGTACAAAATTTCTTATAAATGTACACAATAAGTATTATTTATCATAGTAATAATCAAGTAGGCACACATAGGAAGGGTGAAGTCCCCCCCCCGGAGGGGGATAGTTATTCGATATGAGTATCTTTTAAAATAACTCGTCAGTATTTTAAAGACTAACAGTTGAATTATTAATGTATGATAATTTGAATCTAAGTTTTCCTTTTTTTTTTCCCCTCATTTTTTACAAAACGAAAAAGGGCAAAAAAACGCTTTCAAAGATATTGTTAGTGAACATAAAATTGACTTTCTTTGGACATTAAGTGTTACATTTCTATTAGAAACAAATCATCTGCATTCATCATGGAAATTAATTTTAATAAATAAAAGTTTTAATAAAATGATTGGTAGTGAATTTGTATAGGAAAATATAGACGAAAGATTTGTGTGCAAGGCCTGATTAAAGCAGTGGCATGTAAGACATGTGACCTGAATAGCAGGGGCCATATAATTCGCCCTGAAAATGCCATTTAGTCTTTTATGACCTAAAAATGGTATTATATAGTGCAAATTCTGCCATATTACTCCCATAAACAGGTATATATGTACCTGTGTTTATTGGTGCACAATGCGAGGAGGAGGCGGGCTCACGAAACTATGTGTGCCCCGGGTCTCGCATGAAGTTAATCAGGGTCTTTTTGTGTAGGGTCTGATTAACTTCGTGTGAGGCCCGGGGTAAACACACTTTTGTGGGCTCCACCACCACCACCGGAATCAGCAAAAGTACATATATATACCTGTATAAGAAACTAAAATAACAAAATTTTGCATTTTATGATACCACTTTTGTCATTTTTAGAGGCAAAAGGGCATTTTTCAGGGCCAGTTTTAGGGCTCTCCGCTTCTCAGGGCCAGGGGCACCATGTGCCCCTGTGTTAATCAGGCCCTTGATTGCGTGTACGTATGTTTTTTTTTATTGGGTATGCGTATTATTATATCATATTCGATGACCTTGTATTAGAAATGTGATGGGCCCCTCCCGAAATAAAATCCTGGCTACGGCCTTGACGAATACGTTCTTTGAAATTATTAAGAAGGATAAGTGTTATGAGGCTATGTGTTTAATTTGTAACTATGCTGCAAGTGTAAAATTTTCAACAATGAGCAATAATAGAGGGATTGTTGTGTTTTAATTTCTTTTTATTAAAAAAAAAAAAAAAAGACAATGTAAGTAAAAAAATTTTTTAGTGTGCGTAAATGATTTTGGCTGCTGAGGAGATATTTTTGAGTTTATTAACCAGCAATGCTGATTTTACTAAACAGCGGCTTTAAAAGTATTTTGTATTAATTTGATTTCAGTACTGGCAATTTAATAAGATTAAGCGGCTGATTTTATTAACCAGTGAATTTATTAAGCGGTGGTTACTGTATATTAATGTTATATTACGTATGTTGAATGTCACTCAATATTTAATTGTTATGTTGTTCCTCCAGCATAACGCTGATGAGCGTCACAAATTAATAATTTAATTAGATGTTAAATTAATGTAAGCCCGCCAAATATGACGGATGTTAAAAGCAGTAAAATGATAATAAAATTTAAATTTTAATATTTATTGTAAAAACGTGTGGTTAAAAAATGAAGATACATTTAGTAACAGATATACTTATAATACTAAAAGTAGAGGACGTATAAAGCATGTTATAACGTTATATGAAGACATAATTTATTTCATATCAATATATCTGTTTTATAGATACTCAGAAAATGGTTTCTACCATTAATTTTTTGTAAATCGAAAGTATATGTTTAATAAACTTTGAGGCTCTTTCAAACTTTTCCAGAGGACGTTTTTTCCGTGAGACGCTTTGTGGAAGACGTTTATTTCAGAAACGTTTTGTGGGAACTTTTTTTTTTTTTTTCTGAATAATTACACTATCTACCAGTAAGTATTTCAAAACTTTCGAATTTAGACGTTTTGTCAAATATCTAGAAAAATTATTTAGGAATTATCTTGAATCTTTAGGAGTATAAATGAAAAAAAAAAAATCCTAAGTAGGAAAAGGGGACTAGTAAAAAATTAAACAAAAATCAAAATATTTTGGACAGGGTTGGCAAACTGGGCCCAGCCCAGAAAAACCCGCCCGGGTTTTTCTGGGCGGGCCCACCAACAAAAACCCGCTGGGTTTTTGCAAATAACAGGGATGAGATTAGCAAAAATACAAAAAAGCTGAAATTGTACGCAAAGGCAAGACACTGAAATGAAATACTAGAATTTAGATGACAAAATCTATTATATTAGAGCAATAGATATTTATTTTAAACCTCAATGTATAAAAAAAGAACAAATGCACATCAGAAACATAAAAAAAGCTGAAAATTTTTTTAAAAATCTGAAAAGCTAAATGTACAAAAAAGCTGAAATCAGCTGAAAAGCTGAAAAATCTCATCCCTGAAATAAGTGGATTTTTGTTAAACATTATTTATAATTTACAAATCCCATCTATAAAGTATAAAAAAAACCTTACCTTTTAAGAAAAAACTTATTTTTATTTTCTATAAAATAGTATTAAACATAAAAAGTAACTACAGTTATAAATATAATAAAAGGAAGTTTATCTTCTATAACTGGTTCAATTTTCCTTTTCCTGTAAAACCAAACGATATTTTTGTTTAAAAGTGGACATAAATGTTATCCAGAATCAATATTTAAAATTAAATTGTTTAGTTTTAAAACTTTATAATAATTTTATTTTAATTTTAGTAGCAACATAATTATAAATCTAATAAAATTTTCTTCTATAACCATTTCAACTATTCAAAAACTTTAAAAAATAATCTAGTGTGTCATTCACATGACTTTCTCTTACCCTGAAATTTAATACTATAAGCGCGGATTGGAGATTAAGGGTTAAGATAACGAGTATTGTTATGTAAACCTATGTTAAAACAATTCAACTTAGGCTTCGGAACAGCTTTATTTGACAAATAGTTCTATGTGAGGGGGCTACTGCCCCCCTCAACCCGCCGTTTCACTACTGTACCTGCATTTATATAGAATTCGAATCTGTTATTAAATTCAAAAGTTCAGTTAAAATTGAGACAACTTTCACAATAACATTCCTTAAAACTTATCAATATTGATCAAACTTTTCTAGTAACAAAAACATAACTTCAAAATACAACATTTGGATCGCCTGAAAGTATTTGTTATTAATTTATTCTAACAGACACAGACAAAGGTCAAACGTTAAAAACTTGACTTCGGTATTCAGGAAGCCTCAAAACATGTAAATATACAAAAATCCAAGTGATGAATATTTAGCTTAAAAAAATACATTATTTACCATATGGCTATGAGGAATTACTTTCAATTCTTGAACAGCTTTCTTGGACTTGGTAAAATATTGCAGTAAAGCACTTCCACTAACATTAAAAAAGAATGTTATGGCTTAAATATTGGCAGCCCTGTATATCTTCTAAAAATTATGTACACATCACGTAGAGGACATAAGTATAATCATATACTAATAACACATGGCACAACCTAAAGTACACTTCCACCAATTTTCAAGTATTGTCGTACTATAATCTAGTTCTTTTGCGTAGCCCTATAAATGAACTGAGAATAATTTCTATACCATATTCTACACGAAACATGTTTTTACGTATAGAAAATATATATATTCGTTTCATTTGGTTTAGTGCAGTCTATAGATGTTAAACTCTACTTACCTGCAATTTTCCCCATAGGTGTAATGTATTTGAATTCTCTTGGGTGTCCTGTCCCTGTACACAAACCATTTTCTTGATCTAAACGAAAAGTTTAGTGTAGCATCCCTATATCATACACATTTAGATTACCAAGTTTGAACTTTCCGCTATAATTTGTTTTTGAGATATGCTGGTAACAGACATAAACACACAGACCAAATGCTGAAAACATGATTTTTAGATTCAGGTGAACTCAAAGCATGTAAATAAAACAAAAATTCAGTTTTGAAAATTTGACCCAAAAACAATACTTTTTCTACCTTATGGGTAAGAGAAACTAAAAAAGAAAAAAAAAAAAAGATAAAGCAGTGCAACTTATTTTTATAGTTAAAAAAATTTAAATGATATGTATTGTACTTAAGAATTTAAATTATTTTATTTTATCAGTTATTGTCTTTGTCATTAAGAATATTTATTTTGAATAAGCATACGTTAAAATAAAATATAGCTTAATCTTACTAATTAACACTATTTTAATATTAGAATCAAACCAATTTTTATTTCTAAGATAAATATTAGATTAATTATTAATTAGTAGTTTAATATAATTAGGTGTATTACAATTAATATGCTAAATAACATATATCTGACATTGCAATGCAAATGTATTCATACAAAAGCCCAGAAAAACCCACAAAAGCCCAGAAAAACCCGCAAAAACCCAGAAAAACCCGGGTTTTGCCAACCCTGGTTTTGGATCAACCTGTAAAAAGTAATGCTTAAAATGAGTTTTGACTGTAGCCTGTGATTATGAAAAAAATTTCTAATTACCTGTATAAATTATTTTATTACTTGAGTATTTCAAAACGAATAGTTGAACCATAGAGTTGTTATAACTTAAAACTTAAAACAAAGTTGACGATTAAAAAAAAAAAAAAAAAAACGGTGCTGTCTATATGACACAAAATTAACTTTGTTTCGACATATAGTATTTTATTTATCTACAGTCATTTGCAAAAGTTTAAGATATAGTTAAATCAGATTTAATGGAATTCCGCAAAAATAACATATATATTTTACATATAAAAGAACAAAATAGATTGTACATGTTTTTTACTGTAATTAAAGTCGGTATTTTCTAGAACCGCCTTTGTTTTTAATAACTTGTACAATCCTCTTCGGCATGCTATAAATGAGAGATTTGCAGTAAGCTTTACAAATGTATGTGCACCAGACATGTTTTATTGCTTCAAAAGTGCAGCGGATGGTTGCTTTTCGGCGACTTTATTTTTCACAATACACCACAGATTCTTTATTGGATTCAAATCTCGGCTGTTACCTGGCCAGTCAATCACTTTGATTTTCTGTGCTCTCAAATATTTCTTGACAATCTTCGCCCTGTGACACAGAGCACCATCATGCATGAAAACTGAACATTTATGAATACGCATGTGAAGCTTCAACTTGTCACGTAACAAATTAAGCTACCGCTTTCCGTTCATAGTGGTTTTAGGTGGCACAAAATACAGACTAGCAATACCGGACACAGACATTACACCCCATATCATTTGGCTTGGAGGATGTTTCACAGTTTGAATCGTATGTGCATATCTCTCATCATATCTTTTTCCCCTTGGGCGGCGAACATTTGCAGACGTGTAGAAAATTGCTCCACACTTGACTCATCCGAAAATAAGACCCTACTCCACTGCTGTATTGTCCAATACTGATATTGTCTGGCGAAAGTCAGTCGTTTCTTTTTCATGCTTGGAGTAAGTCGAGGTTTTATTCAGGTTTATGGGATGATAAACCAAAATCTTTTACCAAACGTCTTGAAATAGAACTCAAACTGACGTTGGTGCCTTTTGCAGCCAGAGAATTTCTAATCGTATTGCAGGAGGTTCTTGAATCTCGATGACCATCCTTCTTATCACATGATCATCACGTGCACTCGTTTTTCTAGAGCGATCGCTTCTCTTAAGGTCCACAAATTTTCCCGAAATTTTAAATTTACTAATAGATTGGTGTACAGCTGTCTTGCTCACATTTAGCCTCGAACTTATTTGACGTTCAGAAAATCCAATTTTATGCAGGATCAATATATCTGACCATTTTGTAACAGTAAGTGAAGTGACACATTACAATAATTACACAACAGCACTGTATACGATAAAATCTAATAAACAACTGGCGATAAACGTGCTGGCCACTTTTATTTATAGCAAAAGAATGCGTCTGATGCAATCAGCACTGATATGCAATAATCTGCACAAATGATGCAATATTTTGTTAAAATACTGAAAATCGGTTACTTGTCTTAAACTTTTGCAAATGACTGTAAAATGAAAATTGTCTGCATACAGCATGGAAAAAATTTAATAATAATAATAGTTATTATTATTATTATTATTATTATTTTATATATAAATGAATTAAATAATGATTAAATAATAATTTTAATAATACGTAGTGTGTGAATTTGTATAGGAAAATGTAGAAGAGAGTTCTGTGATGATGACAACATATTACATTTTTCTTCTTATTGTTTTCTTTGTCATTTTTCAAACTTTGCTTAATTTTAGGTAGGTGGGGGGAATGAATATTTAGACAAATTTCATATGAGTCATCAGCAGAGAAACAAGTAATGCATTTTTTTTTTTACTTTTATGCTAAGTATAAGATAAAGTATTGTAGTAAGTAAGAAATTATAGTAAGTAAGAAATTGTAGTAAGTAAGAAATTAAAGAAATAATTTATTATTTTTAATATAAATATGATTATAAAATAACAAATTAACTTTATCTTAATAAAATTTAAAATTATATTTTGATAAATTATTATTAATAGCTTTTTAATAACTTATTAACTTAACTTATATTTTATTTGTTCAAAAAATATTTTTTTTTTTTTTTTTATAAATATGATTATAAAATAGTAAATTAACATTGACTTAATGATTTTTTTTTTTTTTTTTTTTTTTTTTTTTTTAATAACTAGAGACTTTTCCCCCTGCTTGATCAACTCACCAACCCTCGACTCACTTCGCTTATTAACTCCCCAAGGCCCTACCCGCCTGTTTGCTGCTTTGCTTTTCACTGAATAAAAATATTAATCGTGCATAACACAAGGCAAAAGCAGAACAATATTATAGAATTTTTCATATTTAATGTCAAATTGAAATACATAATATTTAATACTATATTATTATTATAATTATTATTACTATTATTACTTTTACTTTTAATGAAATACTATGATAAAAATCTTTTTTTTTTTTTTTTAAGAATAGAAAGAAGTTCATGATAACTAGACACTATTTTGCGTTACAGGTTCAGTATATGATCCCGTTGGCGACTTTTAAATTTTCGCACCTATTTGGCGATGAATTTTTTGGTATAATTGCTTGTTGAAATAAATAAATAAGTAAATATCTATTTTTTCGAACGCCTATACTTTTTATTATTAGTTTTTTTAGTTAATTTAGGGCAGTATGTAATACTCTCTATATATTTCTAATGTACAGCTAGTTAATAATTTTGCACATTCGAAAATATCTGAAAAGAAAAGAAAATTATTATTATTATTATTAATATAGTTTTAATTTAGAAAAATCGTCTACAGCTTCAATTTTTAATTATCTCCTGTCTTGCCTACTTCTTAAAATAACGAAGGATCAAATATACTCTATTTTCTATAACAGTTTCAGGTAATGGTTTTTTTTTCTTGCCATAATTAGAAATGTGAAGTTCATCATAGAAATGTCTAATTCTATAATGTTAAAAAATTATCAGTGCGAAATTAGAAGATATTGTCATTTATAGATGAGTTTGAATTTGACTCTAAAATATTTTTTATGCCAAAATATATCCGAAGTATTTTAAAATATGTTTCTAAATAAAAAGAATAAAAATACACTTTAAAGACAAAAAGAAATACACAGATATTATTATTATTATTATTATTATTCTTTTCCAAAATATTTTAGTATCAGAAATTTATTTCTTAAGAAAAAGTTTAATACAAAATTTTCTGATAAAATTCCCTGAGTATATGTAAATCCTTTGCAAATTTTCGCAATGTTTGAAATTCCTGCGGAATATTGCTATGAGTGTTCACAAAGATGATAATTTAAAAAAAAAGAATAGATAAACAGAATCATTAGCAATTTTTAACACTTTCTATCAAGGTTTAAAAGTGTTAATGACTTCGGTTTGTCTGTCTGTCTGTCCGCGCTCTAACTCCCGTAAATAATCAAGGAATTTCCTGAAACTGATATATGTTATTCAAGTTCACTATCGGATGTTCCCTATTGAAAATGGAGTGCGTACCTCTACTGGTTTATATACAGAGACACCCGAAAGTATTCTAAAGCATTGTGTTCTATAGGAGGTATTTCTATAAAGCACCTATTCATACCTTTACTGTATACAAATCTTAATGAAATTGAAATATGTTATTCAAGTTCACTATTGGATGCTTCTTATGTAAAATATAGTAAATACCAGCACTGGTTTGTGCACAGGGACACTCGAAAGTATTCCAAAGCATTGCATTCTATGAGAGGTATTTCTATAAACCAAATTTTAATAACTTTAGTTTGCACAAAGCTTAATGAAATTGAAATATGTAATTCATATGCGCAAAAGATTGCTTTCTATAGAATATAGTATGATTAGCATTAAATTTGCAGGGCCACACAAAAATATTCAATTACTTTAAGAAATATTAATAAAAGTTTGCTGGAATTGCACTTTCGTTTATATTAAGTATTTAACACTTTCTAACAATTTTTAAGTGTGAATATGATTTCAATTTGTGTGTATGTCTGTCTGTTCTTCTGCCCGTCAGTCTGTTTGTCTGTCCACGGTCTAACTCCCATAAATACATATAGAATTTTTCTAAACTGATATATGTTATTCAAGTTCACTACCAGATGTTCCCTATTGAAAATGGAGTGAATACCTCTGCCGGTTTGTGTACAGGGATACCCGAAAGTTTTCCAGAGCCCTGCGTTTTGAGAAAGGTATTTCTATAAACCATATTTTAATACCTTTACTGTACACAAAACTTAATAAAATTTAAATATGTCATTCCAGTTTATTATCGAATATTTCTTATGTAAAATGGCGCAAATATCAGCACTGGTTTGTGTACAAGGACACTCGAAAGTATTCCAAAGCATTGCGTTCTATGTGAAGTATTTCTATAAGCCAAATTTTAATAACTTTACTTTTCACAAAGCTTAATGAAATTTAAATATGTTATTCATATGCACAAAAAAATGCTTGCTATAGAATATTGTATGATGAGCATTAGATTTACAGGGACACACAAAAATATTTGGTTTCTTTAAGAGATATTAATAAAAATTTGCTGAATTGCACTTTCTTTTAGATTAATCGTTTTTAGCGCTTTCAAACAATTTTTAAGTGTGAAAATTATTTCAATTTGTGCATTTGTCTGTCCGATAGTTTACCTTTCTATCTGTCTTTCTCCCGCCCCAGCGTCCGTTAATATTTTCAGAATTTTTAAAAAATGTTATATATTAGACAAGTTCACTGTGGTATGTTTCCTATTTAAAATGGCATTAATATGTGCTGTACAACTAGTTCACGTACAGGGACAACCAAAACAAGATTCCAATACATTGCGTTTTAAGTGATACACATCACATTTAAATATCTTTCTACTGTAAAAATCATAATATATATATATATATATATATATATATATATATATATATATATATATGTATATATATATATATACATATACATATATATATGTATTGTTAATATTGTAACATAATATTTTGTAATATGATTAACCTTCAGATTTACAGGGCACACTAAAATATTCAGATTTGTTCAGGGCTGCAATTTTAATCTAACGGCTACATTTTCTTTTGTGTTAATAAGCCTTTTTAACGCTTTCCAACAATGTCTAAGAGCGATTTTAAATTCAATTAGTCTATCTGTATACTTTTCAGTGCTTCTGTCTGTCTGTTGTGTGGTAACGTAGGCAAAGAATATTGAAAGATATATGATACAACAAATACGTGCAGTTGGAAAGTGTTAATAATCAATGCATACTGCATGATTTTTCGTACTTGTTTTTCTTTCTTTTACATCAAATTTTCAAGTCTATATTCTGCTACATTTAAAAAAAATTGATGTAATACAAATGTAAATATAAAAAATATCACAAAGTTAAACACTTACCTATTTGGATAATGGAAAAATTCTGTTCTTCAAAAATATCACGACATTATTTCATTATTTACAAAAAAGAGCATGTAAAGAAATTGATAAAAAACATAAGAAATCGCCAGTAAGAAAATTAATTTTCTAAAAGTAGGGGGAAAAGATATCTGCAGACGAGTAATTACAATTCTAAATTTATTTTTTGGTTGAAAATATCTACGATAACACTTTTATTTATTATTATTTACAAACGATAAATTTTTGTTATCACTAGCAACATTGACATTTATTTTATTTTATTTATTTACACCATTGATTACATTTCGATTTCCCAATGGAAAATGACGTCATTGACAGAAAAAACAGCGTAATAAAAGAAACTATTTGCAAGCTGGCAAATAGAGCCGCTTTGTAAACGCAAGGTTTTTATTTGATAATTTCATTAATTTACGTGATATAAATTTCTAACCAACAGAAATTGTCCTTGAAGTATTCGGCAAACATTGATATTTCTCATGACACTGAGGACCCTCCCGTTCGCGAGGAGATGCGACCGCAAATAAATAAATAAATAAATAAATAAAAATAAAAATGACGCCATTGGCAGTAACTTTTTTTTTTTTTTTTTTAATATAGAGAAAATGCATTCATATACAGTAAATTGTTATAATCAAAGTTTATTATTATTATTATTTCCACTACATGTTTTTCAATTTATACGTAATTTTACAAGTTACTTGAAAGACGTATAGACGGTGCTTTATTTTTGAAAATGAGTAACTTAAAGGGGCAAAGGCAAAGTATGATGGAAATTATCAAAATTGATGCTATTAAAAATATCTAAATAATTATTATAGACTAAGCTATGTAATATTCTTAAAATAATGTCATTCTACAGCTCTTCAAATAATATTAAAAAAATTTTACAAAATTTTACAGTTTAAATTTATTTTTCTTGGCTACTAGATATCGGAAATAATTAGTTATTTATAAATCTCTTCGCAAAATTGTTTTCAGCCAATTCCCTTAAAAATTTATATGAACATTAATTAGTGTATTTCTCACAAAACTGGACATTCGTTTTGAAATCAAGAAATTATTACGTTTATTACGAACTTTAATCCAGTCGCATGGTAAAAATTCATGAAGATTAGAAGGTTGAAACCTTTTTTGTTTGTAACTGATGCTGTAATTGAGATATAAAAAGTTCAATGCATATAGTTAATACAAAAGGCGCACAGTAAAAATAAAATTATAGTTTTTAAATTACTTAGAATTAGCATGCAGCATTTTCAAACTGGGCATTACACAGGCCTACAAAATTGAAGTTAATAAAATTTGATTTGGATGATTTTAGCTGAACTTTATGTTTTTTGATGTGCTGAATCCAAATATGCAGCCCATTTTTCTCTATCACGCACAGATTTTTGACAATACAGGGCGCTTACCGACACAATTTTTTACATATACCACCATAACAATAGATTGGTTGGTTGGTATGGTTTTACGTCGCACTAGTGCTGCAACATTACAACAATAAGTATCCATGATTAATTAATCTTGAAAACATACTATAAAACTTACTATATAATCATATTGGTGGAAGAGTAAGGGAAGAAATTATATAGGTAGGCCCCCTGTATTGACAAAAATCTATACGTGATAGAGAAAAACTGACTTCATTTTCGGTTTCAGCACACCAAAAAACATTAAGATCAGTCAAAATTATAAAATCAAAATTTTACATGTCGACCTGTGTTATTTTACATTATTACTCCCACAAAAATGTCTTTTCATTTAAAAAAATACTTGCATTTAAAACAAGGATAGTCAACCTTTTTTTATACTTGCCACCAACCTTTGTATGTCTGTTAGTAGCAAAATTTTCTAACCGTCCATCAGTTCCACAAAAACTATGATTTATAAAATAGTAAAGTTATTTTATTTTATAAAATTTATAAAACAGAGTTATAGCAAGCTAACGCATATATAATAATAAAGCATTTTTCCATTTCAGTGTTTTTAAAAAGTCAATTAAATTTTAAAAAATTAAAGTGCTTCTGTATCTAACAAAACCATACTGTCCAAGATAAAGATTGGAATGTCCACTAGTGGACGGGTAGGGACCGAGTTGACCACTACTGATTTAAAACACGCTATATGCATAAAAATAATTTCATAACAGTACTTGATTTGAGAAGCAGTGGAATGTTAAACAAAAGTAATGAATGTCAACGTCCCTTGTTCCCTTAATATACATAAAAATTGTCACATTAAGAAAAAAAAAAAAAAAATATATATATATGGTAGTTTATTATTAAAATTATTATTATAATTATTTGGAAAGAGCAATGAAATAAAAATAATAATGATTAAAAAAATAATAAAATATGATGTGCTATGATGTTGCTAAAAAAAGAAAGAAAGAAAGGAAAAGAAAAAAGAAAAGAAAGAAATTTTCCAGTAAATGTTCTATAAACATAAGAGCCTGCGGCTCCGCGCACAACTGTGTTGTATTAATCAATGTTTATAGAGTTTAGAAAACAAAAGACAATAAGGGATTTTAAAATATTACAATCAATTACTTCTGTCATAAATTAAAATGTCCTAACTCTCTCTCTCTCTCTCTCTCTCTCTCTTTCTGTAGCATTTCCAAAAATCTGGAGTTAGGGTCATTACAAATTTCAATATAACTAATCACTGAATTGGTTTTAGATCTTTCTAATGTCTCAAAACGTTTAATTTTGTTAGACTGAATCGAAAACCCTACAAAAAGCATTTAGAAAAGGGGGGGAAAAAAGGAGGGAGAAGTTAAGGTCTTTTAATTTATGAGGGCAGATTACGCTATTCATTACTATTATTAAATTACACACTGAAATATTTTTAAAGCATTCAGTTCACAACATTCAGTTTTTAAAAATCTGTAATGAAATTCTCAATGTTGTCAAAACATAGTTTTATTAATTCTATTATCAATGTGCCCTGCCCAGTTGAGAACATATACACCTGAAATGAAAAGGTTTTAAAAACCTAAAATATCATTGTTTTTGATCTTTTAAGCAATCATCTGCTTTCTTCCCCAACCCCTTTTCCTGCCCTCTCGCAAAAAATGAGTTCAATGATTCATTGAATAAAAATTAATAAAAATTCAAATCTCAATAATGCAACAGCATCATCTAGCAAACAGTTATGCTATGCAAGGTACACAGTATGGAATCTTTAATTAAATTTCATAATATTTATATATATGTAAATGATAGCTGTAAAAAAAAAAAAAAATGATATAGATAATGAACATATGAATTATTTATTATTGAATATATGAATTATTAAGAAGTGACTTCATAAATATTTAAGTTTTAGCTCTAAACTCACCTGGATTACCGAAAAACATCATTGTCCAGCATCATATGTCCTTATGACTCATACAACAGGTTGTAAACTTGAACTTTCCCTGGACAGCAGAGGTGTCTACACAATTCTCCACACAAGATTTGTTTACATTCGTGTCTGGACTTAATTTTTCTCGCTACTTATAAACTCATACCAATAAATCACTGACAACTGTTCGTTGCGATAGTCATGGGCAATAAAATCGTAGTCAAGTCAATAATTTTTGCAAAAAAAATACATGAAAATAAACTGTCATTCCTCTTTTAGATGGACGCTACGCCTCAAAAAACCTTGTCATGCAACTCAGGTGGTAAAAAAACCTGCTGTTTGTTAGTAGAGTTGATTATAGCGCCTTTCGGTCTGCGGATTCTTTGGGCGCAGGGTTGCCGGGGAGTGCCGCCGCTTTTCCAAGTTTATCGCTGATGAAGTAAAGTAAAAATCCAAGTTAACTGGATCGTGCAAAAGGAGCAAAGGCCATCTTAGAGCTAAATTACTTTTTGTTAGCGGAGAAAGGTATCAACAGGAAAATGCCGTAAAATTTCAATGCCGAATTAGCATGAAGTCAAATCAGCATCGAATGTCGGATCTTGGTTACGCTACACATTATTTAATATCTTTTTTTCAGATACAGTCAATTGGGAACATTGATAAAAAAATTTAATAAAACTATATATTTTAAGTAATTTCATGTCCGATCTATGATTTCCACAAATAAGAATATTTAGAATGTCATGAAACGAATATATATCTTTCATATTCACTGTGGTATTTTTCCTATTGGAAATATTATAAATAGCACAACAGGTTTGTGTACAAGAATTCCCGAAAGAATTCGGTTACATTGCGGCATATGAGAAGTATTTCTTTTAAAGCACAGATTGATATTTTCATACTTCATGAAACATAATTAAATTAATCGGCATTATTTAGAGGCAGAAAAGCATATTTCCTATAGAATATAGAATGATCTTTATAAATTATTGGTTTACAAAATCACATAAATAATATTCAGATGCGTTATGATATAAAAGTAAAAATTGCTCAATTTGCACTTTCAGTTGTGTGTGTGATTTCTTTTCTTTTCTTTTAGTTTGCCACATTAATTTTTTACTACACAATATTAAATTTTCTGCGCGTATGCAACGTCTGGACCAGGGTGGTCAACCCGCGCTCCGTCCAAAAAGAATATGCGGCTTGTGGCGGAATTCAGGAAATTTATATAATGCTGTTTTCTGATAACACTTTCGCGACCGCGTGTTTTTTCCTTTTTCACAGTAAGCTCCACCTGTGGACGTTATTCTTTTATATTACAATATTTTAAATCAATGTTTTTTGTATTCATATTGAAAATATAAATTAATATGCATTACGATTATACTCTTTCTAATCAAAGTATTTGTATCAATAATGCCTTGATTGCACAAATGTGAATATTGGGTATAATGTTAAGAATGTAACATATGTAACCTAAAGAAACGCCCACTGGTGGAGTTACAGATTTTCAAATGACGTGAATTCACGTCAGCGGTCACGAATGTGTTAACAAAACAAAAATTAAGAAATTCGTTTTGGCTCTTCCAAGGAAAAGTTAGCTGACATCTGTATTTATGGGAGATTAGTATATTTGCTGTAAACTATCAGCTGCAAATATATATCGGGGTTCCCATTCCCATGGACTCGGTTTTTTCAAGAACTTTCCTCACATTATAATTTAAAAATTAAATATCTTAAAGCATATACTTTGTTTATGATAAAAATTTCGATTTAAAATTGGTGGTATGCAAAATTAAAGGTCATGGAAACTTTACATGTACCGTGGCTATTTAATCATCTGTTTAGTTTTTGCATTCTACTTCTTTATGTTACTTTATGTATGTGCGGTCCTCAAGGTCTTTTGCAATGGACAGACCTATTCTTGACAATATACATGGCTTCTAAAAGACACAAAATCAATCGGTCTTGTTCTTTCTCTTTAAAAAATGAAGCCATAATGGTAATTTTTATAAAATTTCTTTCTCAATAATAATATACCTATATTATTATGGAGCATACATACTATGTATATAACATTATATATGTATATAATATTACATATATAATATTATATAATACTATGCATATAAGTATTATTATATATATATATATATATGCATAGTGTCCCATAAGTCTGTAGACATTTTAAAAATTCATAACTATTGAATGAACTGATAGAATTGAACTCGGTTTGCGAAAACATCCTTCTCGTGAAGGAGGATTTTTTTTTTTTTTTTTTTTTTTTTTTTTTAATAAAGAAAAAATAGATAGTTAAATTTTTCGCTCGGATGTGAAAGAAAAATATGCAAATGAAAGTCAATTAAATTGCACAATTTTGCGATTAGAACAGTTTATTTCTTATTTTGCTTTCTACTTGTGCATACATAAAGTTTTAATTGCGATGCTGACTTGGTGGATAAAGCGTTATTGGTGAAGATGTTTTCCCGCCGACTGAAGCTTCAGTTAGCAATATTATAACTCATTTGCAAACTGTAATTTCTGGTGACGACAGACACATACAATAGGGGTTATATGCCTGTAAACATTTGCATGCGAATAAGTACAATTTTTCATGAAAATGTGTAATCTGGTCACGCACAGCGGCCTCTATCAACAAATAGCTTAATTATTATTTTTTCTTTACCAAAAAAAAAAAAAAAAAAAAAAAAAAAATCCCCTCTTTCATGAGAATGACTTTTTGCAAACCGCGTTCAATTTTATGAATTCTTTCAAAGTTATGAATTTTTAAAATGTCTACAGAATTATGGGACACCCTGTTACACACACACACACACACATATATTTATATATATATTAAGTGTGATCTCGAGTGAGAAGAAAAAGGGATAAAATACACTAAATATTAACCCTTTCACTATAAGTTTTTTCCTTTCCAAAAAATAAGATAAATTACGGCTTTAGTAAATCATATAAAGTAGAAATAGCAATATTCTGCCAGAATAAAAACAAAAATTAACTGTAGGGCCGATTGTGTAAGTGAGACATATATTTTCCATTGGTCTTTCTGGATGGAACACATATGTTCTAGTGGAGTCGAGGAGATGATATAAAATACAGTGAAAAGTTCAGTTCACTTGTTCTAAATTAATTTTACAGTACTTTTGAAAATATTTACACGAAAATACATAATCACAAAAAAAACAGTGGGACATGCACTCCAACAAATTTCACGCTTCTTTATCTCATTGGGGGAATTAAAAATGTCTGCGGGACATATATATGTCCCATTGGGGTTGAAAGGGTTAAACGATGTAACGCACAAGTACAGTGCGAAAATGTTTTATAATCAAGGCAAATCACATGATTTTTATTTCTTTATTTATGGAAATATGGATATTAAGAAAGAGCTATTTTGTCGGTGTTAGATCATGGGGATAAACTTTTTGATTTCAAATTTGATTGTGAATCTTGTGCGATAGTTTTCGGATAAAAATTATATATTTTAATAATTTCAGCAAAATCTCCACAATTTAGAATCGGATATTTTTCATATTATAGAATCTTGCATACTATAAATCACTGTAACATTAGGCATTCCGCAACGCATCCTAACAACTTACTTTGAAACTTTTGAGGCGATTTTATCTTTGATTAAGGGGATGTAATAATGTTAAGAAATACACAAGTATTATCATTGTATCTTAATTGCATCGTTGCATCTTAATTGTTTTACATAAATTTGACAGATTTACAGCATAGTATAATAATTACATTATTAGATACACGAAAAATTAAATATGACCAAAAACATTCATTATAAAAATAAACAATAAAATAGTAAATATTACAGATACTGACTGCACAATATTTACAGAGTTAGTTTGGTACCCATAAGAAGAAAAAAAAAATCTGATGAATAAAATGCACTTTATACCCTAATTGAGTAATGTACAAAACT
This sequence comes from Salticus scenicus, assembly GCA_963930645.1. Taxonomy (NCBI): domain Eukaryota; kingdom Metazoa; phylum Arthropoda; class Arachnida; order Araneae; family Salticidae; genus Salticus; species Salticus scenicus. The sequence continues at coordinate 199,394,961 of OZ005652.1, forward strand.
TCAGTATAGTAACATAAAAAGTTATAGAGAAAGTTTGAACAAAATTATTGACAAAATTTATCTCCTACTGTAATTTAAATGTGTTTATTTATTTATATGTGTTTACTTATTTATGTTATTATTATATTCACTCGTAATTTATGTACTACTCCAGAAACGAAGTCTGTAAATTTTCTTTTTCCCTTTGAAAAATTACGTCGAGAGGTTGAAAAAGGGTTTAAGGGGTATAGGGAGTCTAAACCTGAAAAAGTAAATAAATAAATAAAAATAAAAATAAAATAAATAAATAAATAAATAATTATTATTAAAATACATGATAAAATATGAAGAATTCGGAACATTTCGATGCTTTATTTACGATTCTACGTACTTTGGTTCAAAGTTATGAGCAAAATTGTAACTGATGTGATATCAACCAAGAACTTCATTACATTTCTAAACTTTAACGCCAAACTGCTTTTTTTTTTTTTTTTTTTTTTTTTTTTAATCACTATTCACAAGATTTTGAAAAAATTTCTTTCCCTATTGTGATAAAGTTTTGCACACATATAAAGATTATCTATAAAAATGAATTAATATTTCAAAAAACGAACTTTATGTAGTCTTTTTTTTTTTTTTTTTTTTTTTTTTTTTTTTATGTTTGAACTTTGTGAAAATTTTCATTTTTTTATGTTTTAACTATCTTTTATAATAGTAAATTTAAATCTTTTATAATAGTAAATAGTAAATTTAAATAGTAATCTTTAAATCTTTAATTCATTTTATGGAATATGTTTATACAAACATTTTAAGACTATAAAAAAGCCAATTGGTTAACTTCACGATAAGATATCTTACGGATGGTCGCAAAAAACCTTTTTTGTGAAAAAAAAGCTTTAAAGTTTGGAAATGCAATTAAATTTTGTCTCTTGACATCATGTAAAATTGTATTCATAATTTTTGAACTAATGTACGTTTAATTATAAATGAAAATTCGATTTTTTATTTTTATTTTTGAAGGTTAAAACTCTCTAGACTACTTTTTTGAAAGACCCCCACGGAGGGCATTTCACATATAGGCCTTGAACTCTAGTGTAGTCAATCGGCCTTAAGCCGCACAACCAACCCTAGACCACTTGAATGAGCTTTCTCTCTCTCTCTCTCTCTCTCTACTTGTCATGTATTTGAGACATTTCGTGATACAATACTGAAATTTTGAATGTCACTTAATTAGGGCATGGAGTACATTTTAGTCATTGGTATCAGATGAAAAAAAAATTAGATTTTTTGATTCTTCAATTTCAATCTCTTAGTTTTTGAAGATCCTGTATCTTGTCTTAACTAACTTCGTAATTTATGCTACATGTCTAAGATCAACTTTTATGGAATAAAAAAAAAAAAAAAGAGGTCAAGGTTTTTCGAACACGTTGTATATGTGTATGTAAATTCGTAGGCACTTATGTGCATTGCTTATTTCACATAAGACTACACGATGCCTCCCGCATTACGCAAAAGAAATCAAATATATTACAGCCATAGCCTAAAAGCAGTCACTGTTTGAATTAAGTTTTTAATGACATTGCACAAATTCAACATATCAATATTTATGCATGTTAACAAATTGCAATGAACATATTATCTTTTAAAATTGCATTACAGCCTATATTTCAAAACTTACGGTACTATTATACATTATAATGACCAGACCAAGAATCGAACCGGAATATTTTGGCATAATAACCAATGTTCTTACAACTCAGCCGATCTGGTAGTATTTGACCGGTAATAATTCATTCACTTTAAAATTTAAAATATTCAACCGATTTCCAAATAAAGATACAGAATTAAATAATGCATAAAGATGCGTAAATGAATTTATTTACATCTTTTAAAACTACTATAGAGTTTGTTAGCAAGAAATAATAATTTAATTAACACAATATCTTTAAATTATTTGAATTATTTTACATGTTTTTATTTATTTAAAAAATATTATTGAATGATATTTTATCATTTTTCAACAAGTGTGCAATTGTTGCTGCAAAAGTAGTTTTAGAGGTATTTTAATAGCACCAAATACTACATATAGACAGGTGCTAAAGTTGACCTTGGCGTACTGCTGAAAATGAAGTACTCAAAAATATGTAAACGGACATACTCAATTCAAAATGAGTAGTTTAATTTCAAAAAGGAAAACATGCGTATCTCATTTATGAGATATTGCATGCTTTAAATTGATAGCTGTTCATTTTATATTAATTTATTATAAATATGCTGATCTACGATAGTTTTTAAATAGAATTTCTACATATTTAAATAGAAAGGGTTCAAAAACCAATTTTATACCCTCAGATCTTAACAACTATATTTCGTGACGGTTTTATATTGGTGTGCGAAAGAATACAGCAAATAAGAATCTATATTTGGGATTCATGATGGCCGAGACCATTTTTGACCATGTCAATATATTGAATGAGTACATGGAAAATTTTCAAAATTGAATATATTTGTTTTAGAGCTGTTTTGTGTATGTGACACACTCAAAATTGACACAAATTTGATCAATTTAAAAAAAAAAAAAAAATCAGTGCGTTGATTTATGAAATGTTTAAGAATTTTTCTGAATTTAAAGGGTTTAGAGAGTTTTAACCTTTAAAAAAATCGACTTTTTGGAAAAAAAAAGGATATATATATATTATATATATATGTATGTGTGTGTGTTTAAATATGAACAAGTCTGAATATTTTTATGCTTCACTTATAATTCTACGTACTTTCGTTGAAAAGTTATGAGCAAAATTGTACCTGATGTCAAAGCCGAACTCTATTGCGTTTCCTAACTTTAACGTTTCTTTTCTCAAAAGTATTTACTATGAAGTTAACCTGCTGACTTTTTTATGGTCTTAAATGCTTGTACAAACATATTTCATAAAAAAAAAAAAAAATAAGTATTTGAAGATATTTCAAAATTTACTATTCTAAAAAATATGTAAAACATAAAAAAAAAAAAAAAAAAAATGAAGATTTTCTAATAATTCCCCTTTTCGAGAAAAAAGGTTTTACTAAATAATACTAGTTTTACTGTATATTAATTCATTTTGCAGATATTCTCTGAAAAAGCTGTGTGCTGTTTTGTACGTTGTATTTCCAGTGTAATTCATACTGTGTCACTGTATGTGATTAATACTATAAATAATTCATTATATGCAAGTTTATTAGGCATTAAACGATTTGTTAGCAAGCTGCAAGCCGTCCTGCGGCAAGCTACATGACAACATCAAATCAACAACTCTTATATATCAGTTAATGGTTTGCAGTTACATACATGTAGTTGTAGTAGCAGTACCACAGTTATGTCACAACAGAACTTTATAGTATTAGGGGAAGAAGTTTTTTTTTTTTTTTTTTTTTTTTTTTTTTTTCCTTCAAAATCTTACGAATAGTAGAAAAAAAAAGAAAAACACTTTTGAGAGAAGAAGCGTTAAAATTTAGAAATGCAATGAAGTTTAATATTGGCATCAGTTACAATTTCGCTCATAACGTTTTAACCAAAGTTCGTAGAATCATAAATGAATCATCAAAATGTTCAGAATTATTCATAGTTTAACACAAACACATACACACAAACACACACACATTCTACTAAAGATGAATTACTGAAAATAATTTCAAATTACGAGTGACATAAGATTATTCGTATACTTTACGTGAGTCTGAGTCTCCCAGCATCAAGATTATCAAAACAGAAAAAGCATGAAATGATGGTATATGTAAAGTACAACCAACTGTAAAGCTAACTTTATTTTATTTTTTTTTTAAGTAAAAACTTAAGTTTAATTAAATAGCTTTTTAATCTGTTATTTTCAATTTAAAGGACGTTAGCTCGCAAATTATAAAATGTCGTTGCATGGTTGGACATGAATTTCATTAAATATTATTTAAAAGCTAATTTTTTTTAATTGAGTTTAGATATTTTCGGACTATGCCGTCGTAATTATCCTTTGTAGCTAATTTTAATTTATGTTACAATCAGTTAAAATTCGAGATTTAAAAAGTTCGTTTAAATAAAGTTATTTTTAATACACGACGCTTTAAAAACCAACTAATAAGTATAAAATTAATTTCTTCTAGCCCCATATAGATTGCCTTGAAAATTTGTGATTGTGAATTTTTAACAACTATGAAAATACTTGTCAAATTTAAAACGAAAAATTGTAGGGCACATGCAATAGACGATTAATGTATGAATAGTTCGCCTAAGTCACTAACAATTTTATTGCACTGCAAATGACATGAACTGTTGTGTGAGTTTTCCCAACGACAGCTACTCCTTACACATTTTACTATTATTTATTGCATTAATAGATAATACTAAGGATACTCTACTTTAAAAAAAAAAAATCTTACAAGTATTCAAACCTATTAAAAATTCACAACCACAAATTTTCAAAAAAATCTGTATGGGGCTATAAACCTTCTATGAGGCTAAGCTAGGAGAAATTGTTTTATACATTTTAGTATGAATTTTTAAAAACGTGTTACATTAATATACACTCCTTCTCACAATTATAAGGACACCCGTTTTTCTATATTAACTAAACACTGACACTATTATTTAAACAAATATATTTTTAATTAATTTGAATTTCATTAATAGACTATATTTAAAAAGTTATATCGTTTTTCTATCTTAAAAAACTTTAAATATGGTAAAAAGATGATTTTTCAGGCGTTCACAATTATAAGGACAGCTCGAATTTCAGTAATTTTTTTCAGTTATTCTTTAAATTAATATTTTATGGGGTCTCTTTTTAGGATTAAACAGTCAGACATTCTCTCTGGTATATATTTATACATTTTTTTTTTTTAATATTCAGTTTCAATTCCATTTCATATAGCATATATGATATTAGTAATACATTTAAACTATTTAAACTTGCTTTCCACTTGCATGCACTTTTCTAATATCATAAGTTAAGCTTTTTTCAACTTTTAGGCCATGGGAAAGGAGTTTACAGAAGTTTCTTTCTTCAAACTATTTCCTATTGCTCTAAAAGTAGAGCAAAAATGTAAGTCTTGTTGAAAAAAATATTATTACCCCCCAAAATCTAACAAAAATCTGATAATTCCACGTTTAAATTTTGCGGATATTCTCTTGATGTTCATAATAATAGAAAAAATTACTAAATTCATTCTGCCTTCAGTAGAAGCAGCTCCCCAGAGCACCATAGATCCACCTTTAAAATGTCCGATTCATATCTGCCTTTAAAAAATCTGCTCTGTCTTTCTCTATCTTCAGATCGTGCCAGTAACTGTTAAAACCATTTGGTTAATCAAGAATAAAATGTTTTTCATCCGAAAATGCAATATTTTACCATTTAATATTGTCTATATTCAACTTTAACACAGACGTTCTTTCCCCCATTAAATGCTGATTGATTATTACAGGTTTTTTATTCATTTTAACATATTATTAATTATTTTAAACATGCATAAATGTAGACCCTAACCTTTCGTTAAAAATTACGAGCAAATTCGGCAGCAATCATTATGAGTAGAACAGTAAGAGGAATTATGAGTCTTCGATCTCTGTAAAACAACTCTGATTTTGCATCAGATCTCTCTCCTATCGAACCAGAATTCAATGTTTGATCACATTTCCTTCAGCAATTTTAGACCTTCGAATTTCATGAGAAATTCGGCGAATTGAAATTATCCTTCCACTTAAAAAACACATTTATCATACTTCACTACTTGAACGTTCTTTTTTTCGAGGAATTATCAGTAATGTCCGTCCAAGAAAAATTTAAGGCTTATATATGAATTAATCTAGCCCAGTAGTTAATAAATTCGCAAGTGCAACTGTAATTTATCCGCTAGTAAGTAAAATAAAACGAAAAAATCTGGATTATACCTATAATTATGAACATCTAAAAACGTGGAGAAAAACGCATTTTGCATTATTTTTTATTAATTTTGTTTTATATTAAAAAATTATAACAGTTTTGGTTTTTAGAATACTAGATATGTTAAGTGCACTTAGTATAATCTTGTTTACAATTATTTTTACGTTAGTTATTTAAAAATATAAAGTGTCCTTATAAATATGAGAAGCAGTGTACACTGGTGTTCAAAATTAAAGCAACAACCTATTTTTTCGTTTTCTTCTTTTGCGCATAACTTTTAAACAATTAAAGACGGACATAAAATTTTGAAAGCATGTTTGTTATCATATCATCAATCGAATTTTTTATAACTTTAGCAACAGTAATAGTGTTCAAACTAATAATTATTCAATTTTTCTCAACAGAAAGCTTTGGAAAAGATGAAAAATTTTAACAATTTTAAAAAAGAAAACTTAACGAAAAATTGTCGTCATAAGGAAGCATTACAGATAGGTGAAGATGTACATGCATCCATGTGTTAGATTAAAACTAGATTTTTCTTCCTGTAATCACTTTTCTGTTTATTCTTTTATCTTCTTTTTTTCGCATGTGAATAATTTTTTAAAAAATATACATACAAACATGAAAATTGGATAAAACGTTCTTTAAAAAAAAATATTTATCGGCATTATTATTATTATTCAAGTGTTGAGCATAGTTTACAAATTAGTAATTATAGTTTTTCAAAAAATCCGCTATAAAAGTAAAAGAAAAGTGAATACAGAAAGAAAAATTGAGATTTAGTTTAACATTTGAAGGCATGTCCGTCTTCACATATCTGTAATGCATCCTTAAAACTATTTTTCATTCAGTTTTCTTTCCTAAAAGTGTTGAAATTTTTCATTTATTCCAAAGCTTACTTTTGAGAAAAATTTATTAATTATTAGTTTAAAAATTATTACTTATATTAAAGTTATATAAAATTCGATGAATGATATTATGACAAACATGCCATCCAAATTTTATGCTCATATGTTTATTTGTTTAAAAGTTACGCGCAAAGGAAGAAAACGAGAAAACAGGTTGTTGTTTTAATTTTGAACACCAGTCTGTATATATATATATATATATATATATATATATATATTATTTAAATAATTATTTTTGCTTTTTAGTCTTGTGTGCGAAATTTCAAGATCGATTTTAAATATCTTGATGAGATTATGATAAAGACATGAGGCACATTTCAAATTTATTTCAATTTCTCTTCACCTATGATCACATCTGAAACAGAAAATTGTCGCACCTACCTAGACACTGTAAATGAATGCATCTTAAATTCAGATAAAAAAGTGTCGGAATTTGGGTGTTGATTTTTAAAATACATAAAAATTGTGTTAATTATTTCAGACACTTGAAGAATCTCAAATGACTCAGTATTTCACACACTTGATGTGTTTGGAATTCCACCACCTTCGATCAGTTATTTATTCGACAGCCATTACTGACCGCTATGAATATTTTAATAAAAAGTTTAAAAAAAAAAAAAGAAGAAGAAGAAGAAGATAGTGTATGACTCCGTTTTACGAATATTAAAAGGAGTCGTGGCGCTAGATAACATATGCAGCAAAAATCTGCATTGTCTTGAACGTATTGATTTATCGCAGTGTCTTCAGTACGTCCTATGGACGGTACGCTAAATGCCACCGAAACAGTTGTCTGCTATTCAATTTTTCTCCTTGGCGTTCAAGACATTGAATATTTTTTCTGGGTCTCATTTTCGGTTAAGAATAGGACCGCACTGGAAATGAATTTTATTCCAGCGGGCCGCATTTAATTTGTTCATTTGTATATATATATATATATATATATGTGTGTGTGTGTGTGTGTATATATATATAGAGAGAGAGAAAGATTTGTGTGTGTGCGTCGAATATGTATTTGTAGATTTACATAAAATAGTCTTTTGTTAAGAGGAGGGGGGGGGGAGTGTTGAAATTTAAATTAGAGTACATTAATACTAATTTAATTTTACTGATAGAACAGTCAAAGATTTATGACTATATAAAAATAATTAAATTAATAATTAATAAAACGGTCGAATAATACATTATTACAACAATTAGTGCAATATTTCTTTTTTTAGTTACCATAAGCGCCTAAGGTATTTTTACTAAGAAGAGTCAGGCTGATTTATTAACCTTTGCTATATCAACCTAAGATGTCTAATTATCAAATTTGTGAACTTTTTCGTGCACCGAGGGTTGGCCACTTTTGTCCTAGAGTACAAATTAAATATTAATAGCGTTAAAAAATAAACCAGAATCGGATATGATTCCTAGTCTAAACCATTCGGTAGATTACACGTTATGAATCGAGCTACGATTACTGCTGGAAAGTTTGTTGTTTGAGAATATGTATGGAGTATTAAAAAAAATCTCGCAATTTTGTGTTTGATCAACACTTTTCGTTATAAAAATTATTGATAACATATTACTATGTACACTGCTTTATAAGTATGCTAAATTTCAAATCTAGAAGGTTTAGTAGTTTTCATAATATCTGCGACACATATGAAAAACAGCAGAATGGTGTTTGAAATTACGATTTCTTTCTCTTATATAGTCTGATACTTAATAAATAGATAAGTAAATAAATAATAATAAATAAATAAATAATAAAAATCTGGAGTGACTCCACTCGACTTTGCGAACGTTAAATTTTTAAGAACGACTTTGCGAACAGTTGTATACAGATAAAGTAAAGTAAGAGAAGTCGTTAAAAAAACAAAAGAGAAAATTATAATAGAACGTTTCAGTAGGATGTCTTAATTTTATCATGGAGTGTTTCAGGTTCTCCATATAGTATGATATGTTTAAATTAACGCTATTGTACTTCAAATAATTTGAAACCATAGATCATAATGATAAAGAATTTTTCATTGTGTCTCTGTAAAACATATAAGTGGTAGATTCACCAAAATCTATACAACTCGTGCGTCAGTGACCCATAGCAAGTATATAAATTTTCAATTCAATTGGATAAGACATTTAGACGCTGCCGCACTTTAAAAAAATTTCGCCCATAAGCCATAATGATACAAAAAAAATTATTGTGACCCTGTAAAAAAATTGTAAGTGCGAGATTCTCTACAATTCTCTAGTAATAATAGGCAGTAATAATCGTTTTTGTGTTATTAATGGATAGAGCAGTGTTTGCTTTAAACAAAAGAATATTATACATTAGTAGTTGTACAAGTTCGTTTACTTGTTACAAGCTATTGGTTTCGCTTGTATTAATTCCCCCTATTTAATTACTATACAAATAATCTGGTGTGTCACTCACACGACTTTCTTTTACACTGCGTTTCAATACTATAGAGATAGATTCCAGATTAAGTCGTAAGATCAATAAGGTAAGATAATAAAGTTCATTCTACTTTAAAAATAAACTAAAATAAGTTTAGGAATAGCTTTTCTTGACATATAATGCTGTGTGAAGGGGGAGGGGGGGGGGGCTACTGCGCCCTCAACCCCCTTTTCAATTATAGTGTCTACATTTATTATTTATTTATTTACTTTTTAATCATTTTTTTAAAGGTTGTTACTAGTTTGACTTCAAACTTCCCAGTATTGATCAAAATTTTCAAACGGTAACCTAAAACGAACTTCAAAATACCAAATTTATATTTTCTGCAGATATTTGTTTTCAAATTATGCTGATACAGATATATAAACAGATCAGCTTCTAAAAATTGGATTTTCGTATTCAGGAAATCGATATAAAATCCATTTCGCAAATCGGGATTACAGTACTTCCTTATAATAATATAACTTCCGTATAAGGAAGTAAAAAGAAAAAAGGAAATTAAACCTGTATCATAAAAACATTCTGATAAAAAAGGTATATTATTTTGAAAATTTTCATTTATTTATATTTAAAGTATTAATTTCATTTAATCAAATAGTTTAATCAAATATATATATATATATATATTTTTTTTTTTTTTTTTTTTTTTTTTTAATCATTCGCAAAATAATGTGGGTACAGATTTAGTATAAAGTCCCCATGGTGACTTTTAATTTTTTTATTTTGTCGTTTTGTTAGTAAATAAAGCATATTGCGCTTTAATACCTTATTAATAAAACCGAAATAGAGTGTGTCTTTTCCTCTGTCTGTCAGCTGTCTCAAGGAAAATCTACCTCACTTACAGATATGAAATTTTGCACGCACGTAGTCTGGAATGTCTTCGTGTGCTAACTATCGTGATTTTTTGCGAAATTTTTCACCAAAAAATGTTCCCTTTCCCACTCGGATGGTAAAAACTGAAGATTCTGCTGTTTCTTCATTCAGTACGCTAAAAGGTGCTATAAAATGCATTTTTTTTCTTTAAATTTCAATTGGGCGTTTACAAATGGATTATTATAATTTTTATTATTATTATTAGTTCCCCATCATACTATAGGTATGGGGAACTTAGGTAATCGTGAAAATTTTCGACCTTCAGTTTTTTTACTTTTCTACACGTTTTCAGGTGTGAGGAATCCGAAAATGACAAAATTTCTATGGTGTCTGTCTGTAGGGTGTCTGTTAGTGTGTCAGTGTGTCAGTCCGTTAGTATGTCAGTCCGTTAGTCTGTTAGTCCGTTAGTTTGTTAGTCTGTTAACACGATATCTCACGAACAAATGATCGCAGAGAGGTCAGATCAGTTTTAAAATATTACTTTCGACACTGGCAAGAACCCTATTCATTTGCAACATTCGAATTTAAAAACTTCGTAAGTTATTAGAAATTTACGATTTTCTTAACATGGGAGAATAGGACAAAAATTCACTTAAACGTGCATTTAATGGAAACTTTTTACTGTAAAAATGTCAGACCAGTTTTAAAATATCAGTTTTGATGCCGGAATGAACATCAGTAACTATAAATATGCTACTTTGGAAATTTCGCAAGTTATTGGAAATTTACGAATTTTTTAACATGGCAGTATAGAGCAAAATTTCACATAAACGTCAATTTTGAGAGATATTTTCATCGTAAAGATGTCAGACTACTTTTGAAATATTATTTAGGACACTGGCATGATTATTAATGACTATGAATTTTCCAATATAAAGATTTCGTAAGTTATTGGAAATTTACGAATTTCTTAACATGGCTGAATAGAGCAAAATTTCACATAAACGTCAATCTTGAGGGATATTTTCATCGTAAAGATGTCAAACCACTTTCGAAATATTATTTAGGATACTGGCATGAATATCATAGACTACGATTTTTCCAATTTAAAAAATTCGTAAGTTATTTGGAATTTACGATTTACTTAACATGTCAGAATAAGACAAAATTGAGCATAAATTTCCATTTTGAGGATCGTAAATACATTAGACAACTTCAAAATTACATTTATGATATTTGTTTGAACATGATTGAATACAAATATTCTAATAGGAAAATTTCGTAAATCATTCGTAATTTACGATTTTATCAACATATCGAAATTGTAAATTTTTCATATAAATATGAATTTTGAGGATTATTGCATTGGAAATAGTAGGATGAAAACTAAACAACGGAATTGACCCTGATAAAATAAATTAATAGATTAGAATAAGATATATATATCGAAGTGAACGGTGGATAGCCTATTAGGCGGGGATTTCATTCTGTCATAATATCAAGCTTTGGTCAAATTCATTTCTTTTAACATGATTATAATATGTCTCGCACTAGAAATTTATGAGAACATAAATATGATGGGGAACTGAGCAGAATCCACCTATGCCAACTAGTTTTTTTTTTTTTTTTTTTTTCATTTTGACACCAAATTAAATTCCCTAAGATATTGTAGTACTATGATTGGAGTGGAATTGCTACCATTTTATAGTATCGCTTCTCGGCCTCTTGGGTAAGACCAAAGTGTAGTATTATTTTAGGTCGACCGGTAAATCAAGTAAAATATAAGAAATTACTTGATAGTAAATATTATGTTTTAAATTGTCCGTTTTGAAACAGTTGTCCGATAAATATCCAAATTAAAGTCCAAGGGTAAGGCGTTAATTGTCTCAGGCAATAGGGACACGGGACCCAGCTCTGGGTGATGAAGACGTTGTGAAGGCAGCGGAGACCCGAAGCAAATTTTTGAGTGATTTCAATAGATTTTTTTTTTTTTAAGTTTAAGGACAAAAGCTGCTAGTGTATTCTATAAAACTAGTATCGCCCAGTGGTTGAAACACGACCACTTTTTTGCAAAGCAAAGCAAAGTAATTGCTTTCTCGAAAACGGAATTAAATTGTAACACAGCTGCACCAATTGTTTGTCGATATGCATCCAAAGTGAATCAGCAGAGTTTTACTTAATATATTAGTAGGGTAATATTCTTCGTTCTACAACCGCTGCACCGCTGCACAGGCATGGGGCGTGGGGGGCTATGCTGCCGCGCCGTTATCTTATCAGCATCCGGGGTTGCATGAGGCTGTTATCTATCTGACCTCCACAGTCTTAAGAAAGTCATTATCTTTGATGATAATGAATATTATTTTCTTTAATGATTGATTTATCTTAATTATGATTTTAAAAGAATTATGGTAATTTGAAATAGTTAAAAATATTTTAAACTTAGATAAAAAAAAATATGATTTTAAGAATTTCTTATGTTCGATCAGAGCTTTTTTTCTTATACGACCATGACTTTGCCATTTAGAAATTAGGCTAAAGGGAGATAAATATATATATATATATATATATATATATATATATATATATATATTGATAAAGAGATAAGTGCATGATTTTGTGTTATATGTAGTAATAATTGTGAAATCCACTGCTTATCTTTGAAATAGAGTATTTAAAGAACTTTATCAGTGCACTTTCTTAAATTACAGGATGTTGATATTATCTTGGAATTTTTTTTTTTTTGTTTGAACTTCCATTTTATAATAAAATAGTTATATTTCAAATAAATAGAAATTCTTGTAAATGAGTTGTCTTAGAAATTTGTGAAAGAAAATTGAAATAACGTGATAAATGCATATTTTCGGATATATGTAGAAATAGTGATTAAGAATTGTGTTTATCTTTGCAATTCAGGAAATGGTTAAACATGTATTCATGAGATCTTGATTATACACTTTTAAATAGATAATGAGTCTTTTAAATGAGTTGTATTAGAAATTACGTAAGAAGATATTTTTATGTAGACAATTGTTAGATAAGTAGTTTTCGTTTAAAAATATGAGATTTACGATGAAACTTTGATAGTGAATTCGCATAGATAATTACTGAGTTGAGATAACTGATAGCGTTTCCCAAATATTTAAAGTGTTAACCAATATCAGTTTTTTTTTTTTTTTTTTTTTTTTTTCCCGATAAATTCTATTGATGTACTTTTATCAACTTGGTACTTTTAGTGAAAAGTTTAACTAAGAATTAATTAATAATTGCGTCGAGGTTTTTAATGTGTAATGTTGATATTTTTAGACATGTACTCATCTTTGATGTGACGTAGAATTGAACCCGTCACCTTTTCAACTTAAGTGGTCATAGAGATATAAATTTACATATTATTTGAATATTATTTACATTAATTATCGATTTTAAATTTAATTTTAAACTTAGAAAAAAATTATGATTTTTAAAAAGAGAATTTTAATGATTGATGGTGTTAGTCGATCTGAGAGAATTTATTTTATTTTTTTCTTTTTAATAAAGAATTTAATGAGATAAAAACAGGCAATGTATTTCGAGAACTTTGCATTTTTCGCGATGGTCGGAAAATTTAATTGAATGAATTTAGGTGTTGTCATTCGGAGATTTATATTAGTAAATTTTTATAGAACATGTTGATTAAGGAGAAAATAATTATGATATTATAAAATTAAGTGTTTTTATATACAGATATTTTTGAGGTACCATGAGCCAATCGAAAGCAAGTACTTTTAATAAATAGTATTATAAAATTAAGTGATATATTTGAGATACCATGAAGCATGTATTTTTAATGATTATAAAATTAAGCACTTAATACGTCATACTACGATAAACTCATTTTGTTTGATTATCTTATATAGTTCTACTAAACTAGTTAAAAAACTTTTTGAATTATTCACCTTAAAATGAAAATACTATACTACAGAGTTACCATTTATTTAATTCATTAAAAAATATGCTTCTTGAAAATAATGAGCTATCTAGAAGTATTTTTCATTGATATATTTATTTAATAATATTAATTTAAGAACTTTATTTTATAAATTAACTTCTATCAACCAATAACATTTTACCACGCAACAGAGTTATAGTAGATTTTATTTAACTTAGCATAAGCTAAAATCAAACCAGGCACTTATTAATCTTATATTCATGTATTTGCATATTTTGTATATTTATGCATCCATAAGTATTTTAGTTATGTAATATTTTAAACTGCGATTGGAAAAAAAAAATATTTCGCATTATAAATGTAATTTAAGTTTATGCACGTACACACATAGAAAAATTTAATTATTTATTTTTTAATCTTAATAGATTAAAACGGAAATTTAAAAGTTAAGCATATGTACATTGCGAAATTGATTAAGATTTAATATTACAAACTTAATTATATTGAGTGAAATTAGGATGTAGCTTATTAGATGTGCAATAGTTATAAATGATGTAAAAATGTTGAAATACATTAAGATTTATTACTTACTTAGATATATTTTATGTGCATATTTAGTACTTTTTGTGATGATATCCGACTTATTAGATGTCCAATAGTTATAAATGATGCAAAAATGTTGAAGAACATTAAGGTTTAATAGCTGCTTAGATATATTTTATGAATTTATATAGTACTTTTTGTGATGATATGTGACTTATTAGGTGAACGATAGTTATAAATGATGTAAAAATGTTGAAATACATTAAGATTTATTACTTACTTAGTTATATTTTATGTGCATATTTAGTACTTTTTGTGATGTAATGTAGCTTATTAGATATCCGATAGTTATAAATGATGCAAAAATGTTGAAGTACATTAAGGTTTAATAGCTGCTTAGATATATTTTATGTGCATATTTAGTACTGTTTGTGATGTAATGTAGCTTATTAGATGTCCAATAATTATAAATGATGCAAAAATGTTGAAGTACATTAAGGTTTAATAGCTGCTTAGATATATTTTATGTGCATATATAGTACTTTTTGTGATGTAATGTAGCTTATTAGATGTCCAATAGTTATAAATGATGCAAAAATGTTGAAGTACATTAAGGTTTAATAGCTGCATAGTTATATTTTATGAATTTATATAGTACTTTTTGTGATGATATGCGACTTATTAGGTGAACGATAGTTATAAATGACCCAAAAATGTTGAAGTACATTAAGGTTTAATAGCTGCTTAGATATATTTTATGTCCATATATAGTACTTTTTGTGATGATATGCGACTTATTAGATGTCCAATAGTTATAAATGATGCAAAAATGTTGAAGTACATTAAGGTTTAATAGCTGCTCAGATATATTTTATGTGCATATATAGTACTTTTTGTGATGTAATGTAGCTTATTAGGTGAACGATAGTTATAAATGATGAAGTACATTAAGGTTTAATAGCTGCATAGTTATATTTTATGAATTTATATAGTACTTTTTGTGATGTAATGTAGCTTATTAGATGTCCGATAGTTATAAATGATGCAAAAATATTGAAGTACATTAAGGTTTAATAGCTATTTAGATATATTTTATGTGCATATATAGTACTTTTTGTGATGTAATGTAGCTTATTAGATGTCCAATAGTTATAAATGATGCAAAAATGTTGAAATACATTAAGATTTATTACTTACTTAGTTATATTTTATGTGCATATTTAGTACTTTTTGTGATGATATGCGACTTATTAGGTGAACGATAGTTATAAATGATGTAAAAATGTTGAAGTACATTAAGATTTATTACTTACTTAGTTATATTTTATGTGTATATAGTACTTTTTGTGATGATATCCGACTTATTAGATGTCCAATAGTTATAAATGATGCAAAAATGTTGAAGTACATTAAGGTTTAATAGCTGCATAGTTATATTTTATGAACTTATATAGTACTTTTTGTGATGATATGTGACTTATTAGGTGAACGATAGTTATAAATGATGCAAAAATGTTGAAGTACATTAAGGTTTAATAGCTGCTTAGATATATTTTATGTGGATATATAGTACTTTTTGTGATGTAATGTAGCTTATTAGGTGAACGATAGTTATAAATGATGCAAAAATGTTGAAATACATTAAGATTTATTACTTACTTAGTTATATTTTATGTGCATATTTAGTACTTTTTGTGATACAAAAATTTCTCGGGGGATTGTAGTTTTCAAGCGATTTTAACCACAGGAATACACTCTGTTTAAGATAAAAATAGATGCACTAGTATTGAACATGCTGGCATCTTTTATGGTCACGTGATCCAATCAGAAGCATGGATTTTTAATAATTGTAAAATTAAGTGATTTTAGTATACAAGTTTCGGAAAAAACCATGAAAAACTTCAAACGAATAGTCTACAAGCTTTAAAATCTGTGATGCGCAAATTATTTGTTTTAACATGTTGATAAACTAGATTACATTAAAAGGTTTGGGTATTAAAATGATACATATTTGGCGTGATTAATAGGGGTTCTAAAGAAATTGGCTGCTTCACCTAGTGTATGAATTTAGCTTATGTTTGGCGTTATTTCGCCAATAATTACAAATTTGGTGGTAAACCTACAGTATAAATGCACTCGCAAAGAAATTTTAATCAGTTGCTGCTATATTTTTGAGGAGTGCGCACGTTTAATTTTATAACTTCGATTTTGTATAATACTCTACTTTTTAGTGAGAGAGATGGATTTATCTGAAAAGATGCCTATTTCAAATGAGTTGTCATCAAACTTGGATACTAAGAAACTACCGAAAACTTTTAGTTGTGTTTCTTGCAGTGTGGTATTTAAACGAAAATGGGATTTGCTTCGACACATGAAAATTCATCTCAACGAAAAATCTTTTATTTGCAATGAATGCTCGAAAGCATTTACCAGATCAGATGAGTTAAAGAGACATTTAAAAATTCATGAAAAGATTCCTATTGAACATAGATGTAAGCAATGTAGCGAATCCTTTAATCGCAAGTATCAGTTGCTGATGCATATTAGAAAAAACCATCAAAAACCTTTACCAGTGCATTCTTGTGATCGATGTGCAGAAACATTTAGACAGAAATATAAATTATTAGAGCATGTTAGAGAAAATCATCGAAAACCCTTATCGCAAGCAGCATTAAAGGGATTGACAAATTCTGACCGAGATCTTCTGAAGGAGAAAATTATGCATTTTAAAAGAAAAAATGCACTTAATACATTTACAATAACCACATTTGATAATAAAAACAAAGATTTGGATTTGACGTCATTTTTTAATAATTTAAGAACTGACATTTTAAACGAATTAAACTTTCAATTAAATGACCAAGGAACATTGAAATGGTATATTAATGTTGAAGCTATTTTTAGTTGTATTTATGAAAATGGAGAGAAGGATTTTATTACACAAAATTTTAGGTCAAAAAGTATAACAACTTTTTTAATAAATGATTTGAATAATGATCTTGAAAACGCTTTTAACAAGATGAAAAAGTGTTTTGATGAATTTAGCGAACAAGGATCAGGTTGGACATTAACAGAAATTTTCAAATTAGAACTTTGTATGACTAAATATGGTTCTTTTCAAATGTAATATCTGATTTTACTATATATATATATATATATTAAAAATTGTTAGTTGAATCTTATACAATTATTGTAAACTTTGTATAAAAATGATGCATGTAAAAATCTTATAATTTAAAAAATAAAAGTATGTGTATAAAAATTGTATTTTTAATTATTTATCTCATATAAAAATTTTATGTAAAAGTTTAAACTATTAATCGGATTTTTAAAATAAATGCACTTATGTTAATGTAGAGATATTTTATTTTTTATTTTATTTTATTTATTTATTTTTTTTTTTTTATTTTTTTTTTTTTTTAAATATGATTTTAAAACTATATATTTTAAAACTCTATATTTTAAAACTACATATTTTTTTTTTTTTTTAATAAACGTTTATTTCATAAATAAATTGATATTTTATAGTAAATATATATAATCATATTCTTACCAATTTTGGAGATTGTATTAAAAAATCATGAACTTTGCATTTGACACATAGTCTAGAGTAATACTAACCTGCTTAAAAGTTTAACTTTTCTGCGTGCTTGAAATAAGACATGAATAAATTATCTGTTTCGACACGTTGATAAACTAAAATATTTTACGAGATTTTTTAATGGGATTGGGGATATTTTACAAGATTTGGCTATTAAAATAACATATCTGCTAAGATTTGGCGAGATATTTTTAATGTATTTGGCAATAAATACTGATTTGGCATTAAATATAGAGTATAAATTCAGTCTCAGAGGAAAATTTAATGAGTTGCTGACTTGTTTTCATGGTTCAGTTTTCATATAGCATTTTTAAAGTTTTACTTTGATTATATTTATAATGGATCTATCTGAGGAAGTGCAAGTTTCTGTTCATCAACAAGCCACTTCATCATGTTTTGAAGATGAGACTTTTCACTTAAAGGATGTAAAACCCTATATTTGTAATGTGTGTAAGAAAGCATTTAGTACATCGTACGGTTATAAAAGACACTTAAAAACTCATGAAAAACCTCGCATAGGATATGGGTGTGAATACTGCATGGAAAATTTTAGTCGTAAACGGGATTTTTTAAAGCATAATGCAAAAATTCATAAAAAGACTTTGCATAATCACAGTTGTGATGAATGTAGTGAAATGTTTAGGACTAAACAAGATTTATTGAATCATAAAAAAAATGCTACATCGAAAGGTTTTACCTGAATATCTATGTGTAGAATGCAACGAAAGTTTACGATATAAGTATGAATTATTACAACATAACAGAAAAAATCATCGTAAAGATTCTTCTGCTTACGTATGTACAAAATGCAATGAACGAAATACTCTCAACTTAGACAGTGAAAATATGAACTTAACGAATTTTTTGAATAATTTGAATACTGCTTTTTTAACCAACACCTATTCTTTAGCCAAAAGCATTCATGATGAAAATAACAATACGTATTTTTTAATATTTTTAAATAATGAAAATAGAAATACCGAACACATCTCACGAAATAATGACTCACCAACCAACAACTTTGGAAGTGTAAATGTGGACTTAACGAATTTTTCAGATAATCAAAATAATGTTTTCACTTCATCAACCAGTGAAAATGTGATCTTATCAAATGTTTTGGATAATAATGCATACGACGTTTTACCCACTGCTAATGAAAATATAGTACTAAGTGTTTGACACAAAGTAATTTTTATGACTCTCCAACGAACAACATTGAGAATATAAATGGGGAGTGTATGAGTAATAATAATGTTTCACTCGTGAGCGGTGATAACGACTTGTTGAAATTTTTGGGTAATTTTAATGTAGAGTGTAATGTTGGGTAATTTTAATGTAGTCAATATAACCTTAACGATTTAGCAATAATTTAGATTTTTATAAACCTGTTTTTATACTGATAATAATGTAAAATAAAATATTTTAATCAAAAATTGTGTTTTTATTATGAAATTACTTTCTACACACCATTTCATATTATAATAGATACGTTAAGTCACGAAAAAAGCTAAACATGTGTAAATATATTTTTTGCTTTCTTATTAACTAAATCGTTTTTATACAATAAGACTTGGTGATTTTAATTCGGTTTAAAGAAATTCTCCCCCATAAATTGGAGTGGGACGAAGTGACTTATAAAAACCGTAAAATAAAGAACTCTAATATTGCTGATTTATTTAATATTTTCTATGAATAAGAAAGTGCCACAAGGCGAATTGTTACAAGCTCTTAATGATATGCCTAAAACCTTTATTAAAAACAAATTTTTGTTATCTTCGGTACCCAAGTAACGAAAACGCCCAAATGTAGTTCCCTATTGATTAAATTATTAATAAAAAATATTTTTTAATATAAAACACTGGTCTATTTATTTATGTTTAAATAAATGCTATAAAAATTGGACTTACCTCAACACAGTTGTTAATTTGCGTCCTTCTCTTCTACTCGCACGGTGTGAAATGAGCGATAACGCTATTTCTAATCAAGATCACGTGGTAAGCTTTCTTATCTACTATGTCACGTGACATTGTCTAGTATGACGTAGTAAGCTTCATGACTGATAACACAAACCCTACACTAATGTAGTATATGTTACGTAGTATTTATATTTTCATTAGCAGTGGGTAAAACGTCGTATGCATTATTATCCAAAACATTTGATAAGATCACATTTTCACTGGTTGATGAAGTGAAAACATTATTTTGATTATCTGAAAAATTCGTTAAGTCCACATTTACACTTCCAAAGTTGTTGGTTGGTGAGTCATTATTTCGTGAGATGTGTTCGGTATTTATATTTTCATTATTTAAAGATATTAAAAAATATGTATTGTTATTTTCATCATGAAAGCTTTTGGCTAAAGAATAGGTGTTGGTTAAAAAAGCAGTATTCAAATTATTCAAAAAATTCGTTAAGTTCATATTTTCACTGTCTAAGTTGAGAGTATTTCGTTCATTGCATTTTGTACATACGTAAGCAGAAGAATCTTTACGATGATTTTTTCTGTTATGTTGTAATAATTCATACTTATATCGAAAACTTTCGTTGCATTCTACACATAGATATTCAGGTAAAACCTTTCGATGTAGCATTTTTTTATGATTCAATAAATCTTGTTTAGTCCTAAACACTTCACTACATTCATCACAACTGTGATTATGCAAAGTCTTTTTATGAATTTTTGCATTATGCTTTAAAAAATCCCGTTTACGACTAAAATTTTCCATGCAGTATTCACACCCATATCCTATGCGAGGTTTTTCATGAGTTTTTAAGTGTCTTTTATAACCGTACGATCTACTAAATGCTTTCTTACACACATTACAAATATAGGGTTTTACATCCTTTAAGTGAAAAGTCTCATCTTCAAAACATGATGAAGTGGCTTGTTGATGAACAGAAACTTGCACTTCCTCAGATAGATCCATTATAAATATAATCAAAGTAAAACTTTAAAAATGCTATATGAAAACTGAACCATGAAAACAAGTCAGCAACTGATTAAATTTTCCTCTGAGACTGAATTTATACTCTATATTTAATGCCAAATCAGTATTTATTGCCAAATACATTAAAAATATCTCGCCAAATCTTAGCAGATATGTTATTTTAATAGCCAAATCTTGTAAAATATCCCCAATCCCATTAAAAAATCTCGTAAAATATTTTAGTTTATCAACGTGTCGAAACAGATAATTTATTCATGTCTAATTTCAAGCACGCAGAAAAGTTAAACTTTTAAGCAGGTTAGTATTACTCTAGACTATGTGTCAAATGCAAAGTTCATGATTTTTTAATACAATCTCCAAAATTGGTAAGAATATTATTATATATATTTACTATAAAATATCAATTTATTTATGAAATAAACGTTTATTAAAAAAAAAAAAAAAAAATATGTAGTTTTAAAATATATAGTTTTAAAATATATAGTTTTAAAATCATATTTAAAAAAAAATAAATAAATAAATAAATAAAATAAAATAAAAAATAAAATATCTCTACATTAACATAAGTGCATTTATTTTAAAAATCCGATTAATAGTTTAAACTTTTACATAAAATTTTTATATGAGATAAATAATTAAAAATACAATTTTTATACACATACTTTTATTTTTTAAATTATAAGATTTTTACATGCATCATTTTTATACAAAGTTTACAATAATTTTATAAGATTCAAGTAACAATTTTTAATATATATATATATATACTAGCAGGCTACGCCCGCTTCGCTGGTCACTATTTTTAAATGAATCACAATAATTAATGAATTCTCAAAATTGCATTAATTTTTATCATGTGATAAAAAAAGAAAAAAAAAATCTGATCAGGAAAAATGTCGCACCGGGTCCCCACTGCCTTCGGCAGCGTAGACCCGTGCACTGCGCGCAAGTATTCCTTCACCATCCTTATGACTTCTCAAAATTCCATGTTATTACTCATAAACTTTCATTCTCAAGAAAAGGAATTAAAAAATATATCATTTAGCATCGGGTAAAAACTCACACCGGGACGCCACTGCCTTCGGCAGCGCAGACCCATGCGCGCTGCGCGCGCACGTTTGAGGATATACGTGCGCTGTACACGCATATTCCTTCTCAACTCAAACTTTTATTAAGAAAATTAAATTAAAAAAAAAATCTTTTATCATCGGGTAAAAACTCGCACCGGGTCCCAAACCCATGCGCGCTGCGCGCCTATTCCTTCCCCACCGTTCCAGCCCCTCCTAATTAACTTGCATATACCAATTTTGAACGGTCTTACTCAATTAGCTGAGATGCAAAAGAAAACCTGATCAGGACACTTTAAATTGTAAATCAGGTGAAATCTCGAATTCCACTTTCGATAATGTAAAAGAACTTTAAAATATCTTTCGAACGATGTATTAAAAATAATTTAATCATAATTAGAATATGAAATATTGAAATTAAAAATATTACAGCGCCATCTGGCGGTAGAAATTTCTGTAATCTATTGTTCCATTCCAGATCAACAAAGCTTTCAAATGATGTATTACTCATGAAATTATTTTAATTAGTAGATGAGATACAAAAGAAAACCTAATCAGGAGACCTCTAAACGTGTAAATCGGGTGAAATCTCGAATTCCATTTTCGATAATGCAAAAGTACTTTAAAATGTGTATCAACTAAAATAAGCTTTCAAATGATGTATTACTTATGAATTTTTTTAATTAATAATTGAGATACAAAAAAAAACTGATTCAGGGCACCTCAAAACGTGTAAATCTGGTGAAAACTTTCAATAATTTAAAAGAACTTTAAAATATCTTTCGAATGCTGTATTAAAAATAATTTAATCATAATTAGAAATTGAAATATTGAAATTTTAAAATATTACAGCGCCATCTGGCGGTACAAATTTCTGTATTCCACTGTTCGAAAAGCTTTCTAATGATGTATTACTTACGAAATTATTTTAATTAGTAGCTGAGATACAAAAGAAAACTAATTCAGGAGACCTCAAAACGTGTAAATCTGGTGAAAACTGTCGATAATATAAAAGAACTTTAAAATATCTTTCGAATGATGCATTAAAAATAATTTAATCATAATTAGAAATTGAAATATTGAAATTTGAATGTATTACAGCGCCATCTGGCGGTAGAAATTTCTGTAATCCACTGTTCGATTCCAAATCAAAAAAAGCTTTCTAATGATCTATTACTTATAAAATTATTTTAATTAGTAGCTGAGATAAAAAAAAAAAAAACCTAATCAGGACACCTCAAAACGTGTAAATCGGGTGAAATCTCGAATTCCATTTTCGATAATGTAAAAGTACTTTAAAATGTGTATCAAGTCAACAAAGCTTTCAAATGATGTATTACTTATGAAATTTTTTTAAATTAATTTCTGAGATATAAAAGAAAACTGATTCAGGACACCTCAAAACGTGTAAATCTGGTGAAAACTTTCGATAATTTAAAAGAACTTTAAAATATCTTTCGAATGATGTATTCAAAATAATTTAATCATAATTAGAAATTGAAATAATGAAATATTGAAATTATAACAAATAATTAGCAATAAATTAAAATTGCGACTATAATTTGAGATTTAAACTATCCTATCTCTCAAGTTGGATCGAACTGCACAT
Organism: Salticus scenicus; assembly: GCA_963930645.1. Lineage (NCBI taxonomy): Eukaryota > Metazoa > Arthropoda > Arachnida > Araneae > Salticidae > Salticus > Salticus scenicus. The sequence goes on from OZ005652.1 coordinate 199,418,701, forward strand.
GGTGTGCGAATTTTATTATAATCGGTTAAGTGGTTTAGGAGTCCATTGAGGACAAACATTGTGACACGAGATTTATATATATTAAGATAGTAAAATCAGATATTACATTTGAAAAGAACCATATTTAGTCATACAAAGTTCTAATTTGAAAATTTCTGTTAATGTCCAACCTGATCCTTGTTCGCTAAATTCATCAAAACACTTTTTCATCTTGTTAAAAGCGTTTTCAAGATCATTATTCAAATCATTTATTAAAAAAGTTGTTATACTTTTTGACCTAAAATTTTGTGTAATAAAATCCTTCTCTCCATTTTCATAAATACAACTAAAAATAGCTTCAATATTAATATACCATTTCAATGTTCCTTGGTCATTTAATTGAAAGTTTAATTCGTTTAAAATGTCAGTTCTTAAATTATTAAAAAATGACGTCAAATCCAAATCTTTGTTTTTATTATCAAATGTGGTTATTGTAAATGTATTAAGTGCATTTTTTCTTTTAAAATGCATAATTTTCTCCTTCAGAAGATCTCGGTCAGAATTTGTCAATCCCTTTAATGCTGCTTGCGATAAGGGTTTTCGATGATTTTCTCTAACATGCTCTAATAATTTATATTTCTGTCTAAATGTTTCTGCACATCGATCACAAGAATGCACTGGTAAAGGTTTTTGATGGTTTTTTCTAATATGCATCAGCAACTGATACTTGCGATTAAAGGATTCGCTACATTGCTTACATCTATGTTCAATAGGAATCTTTTCATGAATTTTTAAATGTCTCTTTAACTCATCTGATCTGGTAAATGCTTTCGAGCATTCATTGCAAATAAAAGATTTTTCGTTGAGATGAATTTTCATGTGTCGAAGCAAATCCCATTTTCATTTAAATACCACACTGCAAGAAACACAACTAAAAGTTTTCGGTAGTTTCTTAGTATCCAAGTTTGATGACAACTCATTTGAAATAGGCATCTTTTCAGATAAATCCATCTCTCTCACTAAAAAGTAGAGTGTTATACAAAATCGAAGTTATAAAATTAAACGTGCGCACTCCTCAAAAATATAGCAGCAACTGATTAAAATTTCTTTGCGAGTGCATTTATACTGTAGGTTTACCACCAAATTTGTAATTATTGGCGAAATAACGCCAAATATAAGCTAAATTCATACACTAGGTGAAGCAGCTAAATTCTTTAGAACCCCTATTAATCACGCCAAATATGTATCATTTTAATACCCAAACCTTTTAATGTAATCTAGTTTATCAACATGTTAAAACAAATAATTTGCGCATCACAGATTTTAAAGCTTGTAGACTATTCGTTTGAAGTTTTTCATGGTTTTTTCCGAAACTTGTATACTAAAATCACTGAATTTTACAATTATTAAAAATCCATGCTTCTGATTGGATCACGTGACCATAAAAGAAGCCAGCATGTTCAATACTAGTGCATCTATTTTTATCTTAAACAGAGTGTATTCCTGTGGTTAAAATCGCTTGAAAACTACTATCCCCCGAGAAATTTTTGTATCACAAAAAGTACTAAATATGCACATAAAATATAACTAAGTAAGTAATAAATCTTAATGTATTTCAACATTTTTACATCATTTATAACTATCGTTCACCTAATCAGCTACATTACATCACAAAAAGTACTATATATCCACATAAAATATATCTAAGCAGCTATTAAACCTTAATGTACTTCAACATTTTTGCATCATTTATAACTATCGTTCACCTAATAAGTCACATATCATCACAAAAAGTACTATATAAATTCCTAAAATATAACTATGCAGCTATTAAACCTTAATGTACTTCAACATTTTTGCATCATTTATAACTATTGGACATCTAATAAGTCGGATATCATCACAAAAAGTACTATATACACATAAAATATAACTAAGTAAGTAATAAATCTTAATGTACTTCAACATTTTTACATCATTTATAACTATCGTTCACCTAATAAGTCGCATATCATCACAAAAAGTACTAAATATGCACATAAAATATAACTAAGTAAGTAATAAATCTTAATGTATTTCAACATTTTTGCATCATTTATAACTATTGGACATCTAATAAGCTACATTACATCACAAAAAGTACTATATATGCACATAAAATATATCTAAACAGCTATTAAACCTTAATGTACTTCAACATTTTTGCATCATTTATAACTATCGGACATCTAATAAGCTACATTACATCACAAAAAGTACTATATAAATTCATAAAATATAACTATGCAGCTATTAAACCTTAATGTACTTCATCATTTATAACTATCGTTCACCTAATAAGCTACATTACATCACAAAAAGTACTATATATGCACATAAAATATATCTAAGCAGCTATTAAACCTTAATGTACTTCAACATTTTTGCATCATTTATAACTATTGGACATCTAATAAGTCGCATATCATCACAAAAAGTACTATATATGCACATAAAATATATCTAAGCAGCTATTAAACCTTAATGTACTTCAACATTTTTGCATCATTTATAACTATCGTTCACCTAATAAGTCACATATCATCACAAAAAGTACTATATAAATTCATAAAATATAACTATGCAGCTATTAAACCTTAATGTACTTCAACATTTTTGCATCATTTATAACTATTGGACATCTAATAAGCTACATTACATCACAAAAAGTACTAAATATGCACATAAAATATATATAAGCAGCTATTAAACCTTAATGTACTTCAACATTTTTGCATCATTTATAACTATCGGATATCTAATAAGCTACATTACATCACAAAAAGTACTAAATATGCACATAAAATATAACTAAGTAAGTAATAAATCTTAATGTATTTCAACATTTTTACATCATTTATAACTATCGTTCACCTAATAAGTCACATATCATCACAAAAAGTACTATATAAATTCATAAAATATATCTAAGCAGCTATTAAACCTTAATGTACTTCAACATTTTTGCATCATTTATAACTATTGGACATCTAATAAGTCGGATATCATCACAAAAAGTACTAAATATGCACATAAAATATATCTAAGTAAGTAATAAATCTTAATGTATTTCAACATTTTTACATCATTTATAACTATTGCACATCTAATAAGCTACATCCTAATTTCACTCAATATAATTAAGTTTGTAATATTAAATCTTAATCAATTTCGCAATGTACATATGCTTAACTTTTAAATTTCCGTTTTAATCTATTAAGATTAAAAAATAAATAATTAAATTTTTCTATGTGTGTACGTGCATAAACTTAAATTACATTTATAATGCGAAATATTTTTTTTTTCCAATCGCAGTTTAAAATATTACATAACTAAAATACTTATGGATGCATAAATATACAAAATATGCAAATACATGAATATAAGATTAATAAGTGCCTGGTTTGATTTTAGCTTATGCTAAGTTAAATAAAATCTACTATAACTCTGTTGCGTGGTAAAATGTTATTGGTTGATAGAAGTTAATTTATAAAATAAAGTTCTTAAATTAATATTATTAAATAAATATATCAATGAAAAATACTTCTAGATAGCTCATTATTTTCAAGAAGCATATTTTTTAATGAATTAAATAAATGGTAACTCTGTAGTATAGTATTTTCATTTTAAGGTGAATAATTCAAAAAGTTTTTTAACTAGTTTAGTAGAACTATATAAGATAATCAAACAAAATGAGTTTATCGTAGTATGACGTATTAAGTGCTTAATTTTATAATCATTAAAAATACATGCTTCATGGTATCTCAAATATATCACTTAATTTTATAATACTATTTATTAAAAGTACTTGCTTTCGATTGGCTCATTGTACCTCAAAAATATCTGTATATAAAAACACTTAATTTTATAATATCATAATTATTTTCTCCTTAATCAACATGTTCTATAAAAATTTACTAATATAAATCTCCGAATGACAACACCTAAATTCATTCAATTAAATTTTCCGACCATCGCGAAAAATGCAAAGTCCTCGAAATACATTGCCTGTTTTTATCTCATTAAATTCTTTATTAAAAAGAAAAAAATAAAATAAATTCTCTCAGATCGACTAACACCATCAATCATTAAAATTCTCTTTTTAAAAATCATAATTTTTTTCTAAGTTTAAAATTAATTTTAAAATCGATAATTAATGTAAATAATATTCAAATAATATGTAAATTTATATCTCTATGACCACTTAAGTTGAAAAGGTGACGGGTTCAATTCTACGTCACATCAAAGATGAGTACATGTCTAAAAATATCAACATTACACATTAAAAACCTCGACGCAATTATTAATTAATTCTTAGTTAAACTTTTCACTAAAAGTACCAAGTTGATAAAAATACATCAATAGAATTTATTCGAAAAAAAAAAAAAAAAAAAACTGATATTGGTTAACACTTTAAATATTTGGGAAACGCTATCAGTTATCTCAACTCAGTAATTATCTATGCGAATTCACTATCAAAGTTTCATCGTAAATCTCATATTTTTAAACGAAAACTACTTATCTAACAATTGTCTACATAAAAATATCTTCTTACGTAATTTCTAATACAACTCATTTAAAAGACTCATTATCTATTTAAAAGTGTATAATCAAGATCTCATGAATACATGTTTAACCATTTCCTGAATTGCAAAGATAAACACAATTCTTAATCACTATTTCTACATATATCCGAAAATATGCATTTATCACGTTATTTCAATTTTCTTTCACAAATTTCTAAGACAACTCATTTACAAGAATTTCTATTTATTTGAAATATAACTATTTTATTATAAAATGGAAGTTCAAACAAAAAAAAAAAAATTCCAAGATAATATCAACATCCTGTAATTTAAGAAAGTGCACTGATAAAGTTCTTTAAATACTCTATTTCAAAGATAAGCAGTGGATTTCACAATTATTACTACATATAACACAAAATCATGCACTTATCTCTTTATTAAAATATATATATATATATATATTTATCTCCCTTTAACCTAATTTCTAAATGGCAAAGTCATGGTCGTATAAGAAAAAAAGCTCTGATCGAACATAAGAAATTCTTAAAATCATAATTTTTTTTTTCTAAGTTTAAAATATTTTTAACTATTTCAAATTACCATAATTCTTTTAAAATCATAATTAAGATAAATCAATCATTAAAGAAAATAATATTCATTATCATCAAAGATAATGACTTTCTTTCTTAAGACTGTGGAGGTCAGATAGATAACAGCCTCATGCAACCCCGGATGCTGATAAGATAACGGCGCGGCAGCATAGCCCCCCACGCCCCATGCCCGTGCAGCGGTTGTAGAACGAACAATATTACCCTACTTATATTTCTCTAAGTTTGGTACACTGTGTGTAGATGCTGAGCCTTTCCTGAAATGAGAGAAAATCGCAACGTGGAAGCGCTCCCTGTTCGGTGATATAACGCAAAAGCTAATCGGCACCATGTCAAATCAAGGTCTAACCAAATATCAAGCTCGATTGAATTAAGTCCATTGGTTCATAAAGTACAGTGTTCGAACTCAAAATGACAGATATTTTCTAAAAATGGTCGAATTGAGTTCAGGAAATCTCAAAACGTCATCAAAAACTGATCATCAAAAACGTCATCAAAATCCTTCATCAAAAACTGAAAATCTAAAATTTTTCTGAAGCTTATACTTTATTCTTATTATATATGCAGAGGATAGAATAATAAATCCACTTTTTTTAAATATAAGTAGTCAATTTCAGTTAATTCAAATGCAATTGCATTCGAGGAAACCTCAAAACATGTAAATTCATTGGAAACCAGAAATCGAAATTTTTTCTATATCTTCTACATTCTTCTTATGCATGCAGAAGCTAGTAATAAATCCACTTTTTTAAAAATAAGTAGTCAATTTCAGTTAATTAAAATGTAAGGAAGTCTCAAAATGTGTAAATTCATCGAAAACCGGAAATCAAAATTTTTTCCAAATCTTAAACTTCCTTCTTATATATGTAGAAGATGTACGCAAGCGAAGTGGGACATCACTGACCGTCGTTGGGGCCAAGTAAAAGATTTCCTATGTTAATCATTCATTGGAATTTTTGTAAAAAAATTATTAAAAATTGAGGAAAATTATTTCCCGATTTTAAACCCCGTATTTGTGTATAATTATAAATTAGTCATCATGCACATCTGTTAGATTAAGTTATTTTGCTGTAAAATTGACAAAATTTTAATTTTAAATTTCAAAACTCTAGAAACAAAATGGGCATACATTTGATATCTGTTCGTTCTTGGCATTTTGTGTATTTGGCGATCAAAAATGTAATATGAAAACATGCATGTCAGATGTATATTTTCGTAATACATATATATTCTACAAAATATTGTTACATATTATTGGTTGCTCTTTATTGAAATAACCATGATTTTTGAAAGGAATTAAATATGTTCGCCAGATAATTTGGCGATCTTTTATTTATTTATTTTTTCGCCAAGGACGGTAGATATCAAATCTGTTCCTTTGAAATGAATCTCATTCCACTGAAATTAAATGTTTATTTTTATATTCGAAAATGGAAGTCTGTCATTTTATTTTTCTAGAGTTTTGAAATTTAAAATTAAAATTATATGAATTGTACAGAAAAAATAACTCAATCTAACACACACAGACAGTAACTTATATATAATTATTTATCTCGTTGTATATAACTATACCCAAATATCGGGATTAAAATCGGGAGATAATTTTCCTTAATGTTTAAAATAAAAAGAATTAATATATATATATATATATATATATTTATCTACTGTGTCTATCGTTTTATTTGAGTTTTCAGAAAATGCCAGATTTAACAACTTTTTACTTTAGGTATTTTTAAATATAAAAGAATACGTGTATAAAATGGAAAAATGCATAAAAAATAAAAGTATTTTTAAATACCTTCTTCACATCGTAAGAAAATAATTTTTATATTCTGCACATCTGGTTAATCATATCTTTTGAATACCTTCTGGTTAATCATACCATTTTCAACCCTCTACTCCCATAATTAATATGTTAAAGTGTGCCACAAATTTCATGCTTGCCTATTAATATATAGATAACACCATTATTTAATGGATGTAAAAAGAAATTTTGCTTCAAAATTTCTTTTCACATTTTGCTTCAAAATACATTTATCTAATGCATATCATATGCTTCTTTCATTTAAAAACATTGAAAAGTGATATAAGTACATGAATTTAAGTGAACTATAAAATGTTAGAATTTCTAAATTTTAAAATGTCTGAACTATCATATATCTTAATTTGGACGCATCAATATTGTTACATCGCATTAAATCTCTTTTCTGTCTTAAATGTGTTGCAGTGAAAGTAGATTTGCAGTCAAATTGGAAAGAAAGGGCCATTCCAAAGCTGCCTTAAAAATAAGCGATCTTACTTCAGTTAGCAATGGCAAAATTCATAAGTGACAATCAGACTACAGTGTATCCGCGATTGTAATGAAATGCTCGCCCTCTGGTGGGCTAAGGTGAAATTATCACACCACTGATAGCTTTCACGCTGAAACAATGATAGAACAACAAGAAAGAACAATAATAAACACACGTGGGGCTATTATATTTACTAAAAACTGCAGTTGGGAAAGCGCCATCTATCGATCATTACAAACGCGGATAGAATATACAGTGTGGCAAGAGCTTTATGATAGAATGCTTAAAAAATTAAGCTTCCCCGATGGCGCTGCGATCGAATTTTTTGCTCAAATCGAAGAGCTGATTGGCTTTTCCCAGTTTCGTCTGCTCAATCACGTGATCTAAGCACATAATTAACCAATAGGGAGTCTCGGTTTTGATGTTGTGACACTAGCTTCGATTACAATAACATCTGGTGACAGTCTTAATTTTTTTAGTACAATTTTATTTGCCGCTTTCCACAATATTTATTCTAGACGCTGTAGTCAGGCCCCACAAGGTCATGCGCACCTAACCGATGGAGGTGAAACTACAGAATGAATAACTGCGCATATGTTACATATGTATGTGAAATTGGAATTATTCTTCTATTAATTTCATTGTTAAACGTACCATATTTTGTGATCGTTTCCTCTGAGAGTTTATTTTCAAAATCGTTCTTTTTAGTGCTAATATTCTTTACAATAATATATACAGGGTGGCCATAATTAAACTTGGAATATTTAGAGCATTCTGTAGCTCTAACTAAAATGAGGATTAAGACGATAATTTGCACACTGTTAAAAATAAAATGCTATATTTCACCAGAAAAATGGTTCCAATTGGCTGCAACCAATTCTTTGGTGCAATGTTTCACCATTTTAATGGAGCCATTTGAGTAGAAAGTACCACTGAAATGGAGAAACTTCGCACCAGAATATCGGTTGCAACTAATTGAAACCTTTTTTCTGGTGAAATATAGCATTTTATTTTTAACATTGTGTACAGACAATTCAAAGCACATGCTCAAAGATTCTACAAAAATAAATAAAAAAAAGTTTTCGCTAGGTGGCGCCTAACAGTCAAAATGCTTGAAATAATATGCAATTAATAACTGCAGTCTATTTTAGCATTTTTAAATCTTAAGACATTTAAAATATTCTTACATTTTGCAAGGGTTTTTGTGGAAAAATTTTATATATGGTAGAGTGATTAACCGTTCATTTTCCACTCCTTGGCCGGCCCGTTCTCCCGATCTTAATACATGCGATTTTTGGTTATGGGGTCATTTAAAGAGTACACTGCTAAAAGATAACAAAAATGTCTGTAATAGTAAATAAAGATGTTTGTGTTGAAATTTGTAGCTTGTTTTTATTTTGATGTATGCCCCCTCCCCCCTAACAGATTTTTTTTTTTTTTTTTTTTCAGAATCTTTGAACGCATCCTTTGAATTGTCTATATACAAAGTTTCGACTCGATTTGCCTTTTAGATACAGCTACAGAGAGCGCTAAATAGGCCAAATTTAATTATGGCTACGCTGTATATAGCAACGCTTGATTGAGTACACTTTCTGTGATTATTTAATAAATTTATTTTTTTAAAGTTCTTTTAAAAACTAGCACTTTAGTTACTGTAATCGACAGTACTACATTATATATACATATATATATTTCTTTAACGGCAAACATTGACCACCTAATTCTTGTAATCAGAATTTCAAGAATTCTAATTTTAAAGGAATTCATTTATTTCGTTTTTAAAGGAAAAAAAAAAAAAAACTAGTTAGTATTGACTTTTGATCTACTTAAATAATGTTTTAAATATACATGATCAATTTTTATTGAGTTGAATAATAGTTTTTTTTAACACTTTCCAGTAAATATTGATGGAATTTCTTGAAACTGAAATATGTTATTCAAGTTCACTCTTGGATGTCCCCTATTGAAAATGGAGTAAATACCACGACTGGTTTGTGTACAAGGACACCCGAGAGTATTCCAAAGCATTGCGCTCTGTGAAAAGTATTTCTATAAACCGTATTTTAATACCTTTACATTGCACAAATCTTAATGAAATTGAAATATGTTATTGAAATTCACTATTAGATATTCCCTATTTAAAATGAAGTAAATACCACAACTGGTTTGTACACAGGGACACCTGAAAATATTCCAAAGCATTATGTTTTATGAAAGGTTCTTTATAAACCATATTTTAATATATTTACTTTACACAAATTTTAATGAAATTGAAATGTGTTATCCATATACACAAAAGAATGTTTTTACAGTATACAGTACAAACAGCATTAAGATTTACAGGACCACACAAAAATATTCTGATATATTAAGGACTATATAAGGCTATATAAGGAAATATCTGGAATTACATTTTCCATTTTATTAACCCTTTTAACACCTTCTAACAGTGTTTAAGTGTGAATAAAATTTGAATTAGTTCATCTATCTGTCTGATTGTCCGTCTGCCTGTCTTCAGCATCCGTAATTTTTTTCGGAATTCCTTCAGAACTATATACATGTTATTCAAGTTTACTATAGAATGTTCTCCATAGAAAATGGTATTAATAGACCCTGTGCAACTGGTTTGTGTACAGGGACACCCCCAAAAATGCCAATGCATTCCGTTTAAGGAGAGACATTTTTATAAATCACATTTAAATAACTTTTTACTGCAAAAATCATAATGAAATTGACCTTTGCTGTTAATATGCTAAAATAATGTTTTGTATAGAATATGATATGTTTAGCATTCAGATTTACAGGGCTACACTAAAATATGCAGGTAGATTAAGGGCTACAATTAGAAATTATGGGAACTGCATTTCCGTTTGTGTTAAGCATTTTCAACACTTCCGAATAATGTTTAAGTGTGATAACGAGTTCAATTAGTTTATCTGTCTGCGTTTCTGTCCTTCTATGTGGCCGTTGTTTATTAATGCAGTAAAAGAAAATTGTAAGTGAAACCATGCAACAAGTACATACAGCTCCAAAGTGTTGATTATCAATGCGAACGCATAATTTTTCGTTCTTGTTTGATTTCAAATCATTATTATATTTCATGCTTCTTAGAATAGCATTCCAAGAAAGTATATTACTTTTGTACTCGTTAATTTATCTGTTCTGTTTAAATTATCAGTTATTTCGTCATCTTTGAAAATCTAATAATCTTATGCTCCTATTACAAACGAGTCTTTGCACAACTTTTGAGCCAATTTTGTTGGCTTAAATCCCCTCAATGCCCAGTGTAGTAGGAATTGGGAATACGAACAATATTTTCTGGCCAGTCATAAAAAGTTGTTCGAACGAGCAATATCTCCTACAGTGATAAGCCAATGAGAAGAAAGCTCTTTATGCGCGCCGAGAAAAGACAGTGCAGGGGCTCTACAACGAACACTTCGTAACCTTTTCACTGCCGAGAATTCTGTGCTGTGACGTCATCACGAAAAAGTGCTACAACGAACTCATTGGAAGCTTCTCACTGCTGGTATTTATCTTTGTTATTTGCCTCTAAAATATCTCCCTCTGTACAGCTAGTGAAAACGCGATTACGAAGTGAGAACTTAGTCAGTGATTTTTAGTACAAAAAACTGATGAATAAAAAAATAAAAAATATGTACATATGTCATACTTTCTCAAAAGAACTTTCAAAACAATTAATTTTTTGTGTGAATGCTATATATATTTAATCATTAGTTTTAAAGAAAGATTAGAAAGTTTAGATTAGAAAGTTTACGAGTGACAATAGGTCTGTTACTTTTACCTTAAAACAATAAAACAAAAAACCCCTAAAATTAAAGATAACTTTCTGAAAATAATCAATTTTGACATCCTCAGTGCTATAAATTTAAAATTAAATCATGTGAATTCACCGTTCACAATAAAATAATTGTGAAAATGCTCATTTAAGGACTGTGTAATAAATAACTTAAGACGAACTTCATATGTCTGCTAGTGGATTGGACACACAAGATTCCGTTTCAGACCAACAATACCCGGGTTCAATCCCCGTTAACTCCTTTTCAGTTTTATTATTATTATTACAGTATGACAGAAAAGTTTAGACAATGGCGTTATTCAGCTTTAAAATTTAGAATTATGACATCAGAATTATAAAATCCTGTAAACATATTCAAAATCTGTTTTAACCCTTTCAGTCGCAGTGTTCCCGCTGATGGAACACCTAATTTTAATTCTCAAGTGCAAAAACTCATCCCGGAAATTTTTTAGTAAAAATTTACATTTATAACATAGCAGAAAAAGCCCTTTTTTTAACGTGAAAATTAAAAATTTCTTCTATTTTAATTATGTTTGTAAATTCCGGTGGCAGTGTAATTTAAATGATCCGAATTACCTTGCACCGCAAAGGGTTAAAATACTCCGGAATAAATTGAAATGTTGGGATCTATGCAACTTTTACGAGTTTTTGTTGTCAATAATGTTTACTTATAAAGTGATTTATTTATTAAATTAAATATTATTTGAATTTAATAAGGTTTACTTACAGATGTTTTAAACCGAAAATTTCTCGAAAAGGAACAATGCTAATTTTTATTTTTTAAATATTTATGATCAGCTATGTGTCTAAAAGCCATTTTTAAAATTAGTTTAGTAATTTTTAAAATAAATTAAGTAGTGAACGTTAAAGGGTTAAAATGCTGTAATCAAAAGACAGTCGTTTGATTTGCTTTAATTAAAATTTTTTTTGATAAAAATAAAAATTTGCTTGTCGCAAAAGTTTAGACACTATTATAAGTTTCTGTGAATATTTGCTGACATATGCAAATTTAAAATCGATGATGTCACAGATTTTGAGTACTTAAGTTCTGCAAACGATAACGCTTCGTAGTCGACATGCTGCAAGCTAAAAAGATTCAAGGGAATAAGGTTTCAAGGATTTGGCAGTTGAAAGCTGAAGGGAAGCGCATTTCAGAAATTTTGGCTATTATTAATAGGTCTAAGAAATTAGATTATTATAGTCTCTTGTATATTTATAGAGTTTTATCGCGTGTTTGTGAATATAAGCAAAATGTAGATCTGGGAGGCGACGTGTAAGAAATATACAAGAGGATCGCCTGATACAAAGACTAGCGAGTACTCAACAAATGAGTGTACGTGGAGTTCAAAGGTCATCGGGACTCTCTGTATCAAAGGATATGATTCGTAGACGAATGCAATCAGTCATATTTAGCGATGAAAAAAAGTGGAATCTGGACGGTCCAGATGTCTGGTCATCGTACTGGCATGATTGCAGAAGGAACCTCTAGGTTTTTTTCAATCAAGGAGGGGGTTCGATGTTGATTTGAGCAGCCATTTGCTATGATGGACAAGTACCTCTGACCTTTACCAGTGGTCGTCAAACATTACAGCATTATACAAAGACATTAGAAAAAAACTTAATGCCATTCGCTGAGCTTCTAGGTGGCCCTCAGAGGGAATTTCAGCAAGACAATGCTTCGATTCACATTGCAAACAATACAAAATCTTGGTTTAATTCTCACAATATAAGAGTTCTTGACTGGCCAGCATGTAACACACAGTGTAAAAAAATGTTGTAATTTTTCCTGCACTTTCTGCTGTTTTTTTTCAAGCACCGATACTATCAAATAAAATTACAGCACCAAATTTTGTAAAAATTTATTTCTTCTGGTCGCAACCAATAGCAACGTGACTTCCTTTGGACTTTAGACAGAAACATCTGCGGTTTTGTAGTAGATGTTCTTTATCTGAACTGACGGCGAGGCAAGCCGTGACATTCGTTATACAAGGCCACTTCTTTCTTTCCCCCCTACTCTACTGACGTCATCAAACTTGGGGTCAGAGCAGGCGCTGTCAGAACCTCAGAACTATGAGTATGAGTAGGGTTCGCTTGCTTCAGTCTGAGGTCAGAATAGCGTGTAGTTTAAAAACGGCTACACGTGCAAATGAAATTTATTTTAATTTTCAGTGGAATTAATATATATATATATATTCAGGGTTCATACTCAAATATGGGAAAAAAATTCCCTGAGTTCCCAGACAATTTTCAAGAAAATATTAGCGACATATTACAAGAAATGCTCCTCTAGACAGGACAAAATATAGCTACTTCCACTGTACGATGTCATATTACTGCCGATCATGATAGAAATTCAGGTAGAAATCATTCTTTACATGCGTATTTTCACAATACTTAATCATTTAAATTTTGATACGAAGCTTAACAAGAAAAACATACCTTGAGAGAAAAAAACATTTGTTTTTCCAGGTTTTATAATTGATTTTCCCTGATTTTTAATGAAATTTTTATTTTCCCTGACCTATTTTAAACAAATTCCAAATTCCCTGTTTTCCAGGTTTTCCCTGATGAGTATGAACCCTGATATTGTATGCACACTTTTTAAAGATGCTTCAAAGGGCTATTTCCAATTAAAAGGATTATTTCCGAATGAAAACAGCAAAGTACGTTTATTTTTCTTTTTCTCTTATAACAGTTTCACAAATTTTTTCTTAACTTATCGATAGAATAATGAGGAAAGGTCTACACCTGATATACTCATTAAAATAGTTACATATAAAATGTAAATAATAATAATAAATATCAATTTATGTCCAAGTACTTAAAATTTAGGGATTTGTTTAAGACATTTTTAATCATTAATAACGTAACATTTAAAAAAATTAAATAATATATATATTTTTTTTATTATCTATATATTCATACTACAAATAAGCAACTTGCATATCATTTTAATATACTTTTTGTTTTTTGATAGGATAAAATGTAATACTTTCATAAATATATTTAGTTATTTCATAGTGAAGTTTTGCATATTATACGCATGTATATAAATAATACTACAAACGAATAAATTTCATTCAATTTTTGTATTGTTTTTACTAAAATATGTATTTAAATAAAAATTCATAAAGATTTGTAAGACTATTATGTGTAGAATACACTTTATAAATAAGCAAATTACTGTTGTTACTTTACTAAGCATATTATTGTTGAATCATAATTATTTTACTCTAATTATCCACAATATAATTAAAATTAATATTTTTATTAGAATTTTTTCGAACAATTTATGATGTATCATTTAATTTTTTTTCGCTTTTTTTAAATACTTCTACTAAAAAAAAATATATATATATTTTTTTTATTTCTTTACATAATGAGTAATGTAGTTTTCCCCTTTATTCTTTTGTTTAATAATTACATAAATTACAGCACATAAGCAACATGCCTATGATATTTTTTTAAACAACGATTTATTCAAATATGAATGTACATTAATTAAAACTGCAGTTGTAAAGTAATATTTTTTTCGAATAATTTAAGTTAAATTTTTGCAAAATATACACAAATTTTACTTTCTGCATAATTCACATTTTATAAGAAAAATTTTGAAAGTGAATTTTTAAAACATACTGGTAATTTTAAGTAAATCATGGATATTATATTATAATAATGAATTGTAATATTATATATCATATTTTAATAATTATAATACAATTAAATGTTATATTTAGGCATCAGGAAGTTGCTTATGATCAAACCTTAGGAAAAATACATGAATAAATCAACAAACAACAAGATCTTAAAAGTTCTATATTTATTTTATTTATTTATTATGTTACATTATTAAAGATAAAAAATATTTTAAATTAATTCCTAAATTTTAAAATTTTTAAGTAAATTGATTATTTTTTGTGTCTTATATGTAACTGTTATTAATGTATATATAACATAAAAAATTCTGTCGTTAATAAAGCGATAGCTTAAGAAAATTACTTTGTAGGATAGTTATAAGTGAAAAATTAATTTACTTTGCTATTTTCATTTCAAATGAATGCTTCTCTTTTAATTGCTGATACACATCTTAATCAAACATATTTTTCTTTTAAGAAACTATACATTGAAACATTCTCTCAGACATTAAGTAAAAATGACTGAAATAAAATCGTTATAATAAATTTAACTATTAAAATGATTTTATACTGCAATAATTATTTTTATATATAATGCTAAAGGAAAATTACATTTTAATGACATTTATATATTTTCCCATTTTTCTTTCTTTGCAAATTTAGAAAAGGAAAATATTTAAATTAAAAATAAGTATAGTTGTCATTATGTGAAAAACAATCTGAAATAATATATGCTTCAAAAAATTTATTTTTCATTAGCAAGTTGTATCATTTAATAGTCGTTTTTCTTATTTGCAAAACTTTGTGATAATAAATCTAAAAAAAAAATAATAATAATAATAATTAAATGAATAAAGGAAAATTGCATTTTAATGTCATCTATTTATTTTTCCCTTTTCCTTTCTTTGCAAATTTAGAAAAACAGAATATTTAAATGAAAAATAAGTATAGTTGTCATTATGTGAAAAACAATCTGAAATAATACATGCTTTAAAAAAATTAATTTTCAGTGGCAAAATGTATCATTTAATAGTCGTTTTTCTTATTTGCAAAACTTTGTGATAAATCTGGAAAAAATAAATAAATATAACATTTTAATGTTAGTTATATATTTTTTCCTTGTCCTTTCTTTGCAAATTTAGAAAAACAGAATATTTAAATGAAAAATAAGTATACTTGTCATTATGTGAAAAATAATCTGAAATAATACATGCTTCAAAAAATTTATTTTTCAGTAGCAAAATGTACCATTTAATATAATAGTCGTCTTTAATAAATCTGGAAAAAATAAATAAATAAATAAATAAAAATAAAAAAGGAAAATAACATTTTAATGTCATTTATATATTTTTTCCCTTTCCTTTTTTTGCAAATTAAAAAAAAACAGAATATTTAAATGAAAAATAAGTATAGTTGTCATTATGTGAAAAACAATCTGAAATAATACATGCTTTAAAAAAATTATTTTTCAGTGACAAAATGCATCATTTAATAGTCGTTTTTCTTATTTGCAAAACTTTGTGATAAATCTGAAAAAAGTAAAAAAAAAAAAATATATATATATATATTTATTTATTTTTAGCTTGAAATAACTAAAAATATAAATAATCAAATATAAACATAGTATATAAAATCAAATATAAACATTATACATGCATATGTATAATGTAAAACAGAATATTATATTAGGGAAAGAAAAGAAATTTTTTTATCACATCAATTAAAAATAAATAAATAATTCTTTGCTGTTGTAATTTTTTTTTTTTTTTAAATGTGTGTATATCAGAGCCGGGAATCAAACCCGGGCACCTCCGCTTAATGCACGGATGCTCTACCACTGAGCTACCCTGGCTGACAACCAGGTGAGACAATAATAATCGGAGTTGTGCTACGATTATTACTGTCTCACCTGATATATCTGCGTTTGCAGACTTGGTGACTTTAGCAACATATATTATGTGAGAAGTGCCTAGCTGGTTGTCAGCCAGGGTAGCTCAGTGGTAGAGCATCCGTGCGTTAAGCGGAGGTGCCCGGGTTCGATTCCCGGCTCTGGTATTTTTCACATAGTTGGTAATAAATAAAAAATATCAACCTTTACACTCCAATTTGATTTAAATAAATATTCACGGTTGATGAATTCATGAATAAAAATTTCTATACAGATATTCTTTTGGAACATGCACAGTAAATATATATATGTATATATAAATGTTCATATATCAGCGAATATCAAACATGTTCAGAGTAACGTATCTCTAATGTTTTGTCAAGTTTTAAGCATCTTTTCTAAAATTTTGTTTAAATTCCTTCTTGTTATTATTTTTTTTTGGTAAGTTTTTCTGTTTAGAATTTTTAAAACATTAATTATAAATTAATCTGCATAAAAAATTGTGCGATTCCACACAAAAAGAACATAATAAGTACAACAATGTGTTAAAATTACAAGACATTTGTAACTTTTTTATGATACAGGGTTATCCAAAGTGTTCCTGCTTTTCTCCAATTTATATTTAATCCCCTAATTATATTTCCATGTGAGTATAAATATTCTTTAGATGTCTGTAGTTCAAAGCTATTACATCCAGTATTTTTTTAGAAAATCGGAAAAAAATGTCAAAAATAAATAAATAAATCTAATAATTTGATCACTCACAGTGTTTTTTCTAATTAATAATATTTTCTATTAATAAATGCGATCGTTAATCTTTCCAGTGCTAAAATTTCCAATAATCAATATTCTGTTCTCAAACTCAATTCAAATTTTGTCATTTCTAAACCTCCTTCTTTTCCTCAATTAATTGCACCGGTTGAAAAAGCTTGCAAAAATTCCCGACTGACTGACCAACAGAATGAAAATCTCCGTCATTTAATCCTTAATAATGCCAAATTCAACTCTAAAAATTTTAAATCAAATCTCAGCCCTGCAGAAAAAAACGCCTTCAAGGAATTAAAATCTAATGAAAATATCATCATTACTAAAGCTGATAAAGGTGGTCAGATTGTTATTTTGGATAAAAAACAGTACATCGAAAGTGTTACCGAACTAGATAATGATGGCCCATATATTCCTCTTCTCCATGACCCCTCTCCTCAAGAATTAAATAAAATTAAATCTGCTATAAAATCTTGTCCCATGTTATTGGACTCGACTAAATCTCACCTTATCCCTTCTATTGCTAATTGTGCCAGATTTTATGCTTTACCGAAAGTTCACAAACCCAATATTCCATTTCGTCCCATAGTCTAATATCGATACTGCTTCCTATAATTTAGCTAAATTTCTCACCAAAATTTTTGCTCCCCTTCTTGCTGCTAATAGTTATACTGTTAAGAATTCCATAAAATTTGCAAAAAATATTCAAAACTGCCCTCATACTAATCTCACTATGGTTTCTTTTGATGTAAAATCTCTTTTCACTAATGTTCCAATAAGTGGCGTCCTCTGCTGTCTCGAAAATAGATCAAAAGAGTTTCATTTCACATCTTTTGAAATACAAGAATTAATTTCTCTTACCTGCATTTGTTTATCACAAACCAGGTTTTCTTTCCAAAATAATTTCTATCGTCAGTCTGAAGGTTTAGCCATGGGTTCCCCTCTCTCCCCAATTCTCGCAGATATTTACATGCACTATTTCGAAAGCAAGCTTTTTAAGAAAATATCTTTTCCTTTTTGGACCCGTTACTTTGACGACACCTTCACGCTTATCGACATATCTCGTCACAATATTGACCATGTCTTAGAAACTTTAAATTCAATTGACAATAATATCCAGTTTACATATGAAATAGAAAATAATGGCTCCCTTCCATTTCTTGATACTCTCGTCTCTCGCACTGTAAATGGATTTTCAACCACCGTCTATCATAAAAATTTTGCAGTCTTCCTTCCTCCCCATGCGCGTTTATGTCACCCACCTAACCAAAAAATGGCTGCTTTCTATACTTTTGTAAACTGTGCCCTTAATATTTGTTCAAATCCTATTTTATTAAAATCTGAAATTAAATACCTGAAAGCCATTGCAATTGACAGAGGTTATGACCCTTCCATTATAGACAAAGCCATCCAAAAATTACAGGTCCCTCGTATTTCATCTACTAAATCAGTCTCTTCTAATATCAGTATTGTTTTACCCTATTTTCCTAAATCCAGTCAAATCATAGCTAAAATTCTCAAACAATACGATTTTAAAATATTTTCGCCTTCCAATAAACTCACCTTTTCTCAGTTAAAAGATCCCATTGACATGCATAATTCTTGGGGCATTTATAGTATTTCCTGTCAGTGTGGTTTATCATATATTGGCCAAACTAAAGGCAGTCTTAAATTTCGTCTAAAAGAACACATGAATTACGTCCGCAAGCAAGAAACCAATAAATCAGCTATTTCTAAACATTGCTGGGAGGAAAACCATAATTTTAAATTTAATTCAGCTAAAATAATTTGCAGACCTAAATCTATTCATGAACTCGATTTCTTTGAAGCTTTTCATATTTTAAAAACCTTGTAAATTGTGATTTCGCTGTTCTCTATTTGTCTGATTGTTGGAAATTTTACATTCAGTCCACATTCTCTTAATTTTTCTACTGTTTACACAGCTAACATCCCTAAATTCCTATTGGCCACACACTCCACCTTTCCCATAATCCTATTGGTTGAACTAAATTTGGTCCCTCTCCTATATATACGAGCACTTCTCCAGATTCAGATTTCCTTTTGCACTGAAGACGGTACGCTTAAGGCTACCAAAACAGCTGTATGCATCGGAAATATTTTTCTTTTGCCTTTTCTGACGTAGTAGTTTATTCGTGTTTTAATAGTTTTTTCTAATTATTCTCTCTTCGGGAGAAAAAAAAAGAAAAGTTTTTTACAAGACTTCATTAGTTGATTTAATTTTCAGAGTTTTCCCCGTGTTGTATTATCCAATTACTAGCCATTGCTTCACACTATATCTTTGCATGACCAACTATCAAGCTATCTAGTCACTGTGATGAAAGATTACCTCAGAACAAGGAGGTGTGTACAAGCCTTTGAAAAATGTCAACAAATAAATTTGCGAAAAGAAATTTCTCTTTATTTCTGACATGAATTCTGGATGTTTAAGCGTTTAAATAAGAAAAACCTTTAATAAAATTAAACATAATTTATATATCTCATTAATATATTAAAACTAATGTAACATGTAACATTTAAAATGAGATAAAGAATACAAAAATTTAAAACTTAAAAAAAAATCTTGCTAAAATTTAGTGTTTGAAATTTTTCTGAAAGCTTGTGCACCTTGTTCAGAAGTAATCTCATGAATATCTAATTATTTTATTTGTTTTAAATAATTCATTAAATATTGCTACAAGATTCCTGAGTACTCTGGTTTTTTGTAAGATTCTTCAAAACCTGACCCGATGCAGGACTCTACACTGAATACACTACTTTGCAAAAAGAGGAAGTGTGTGTGTGTGTGTGGGGGGGTGATAGATAAAAGATCATGGCCACAGAATATAAATGTTTCCTATGCTTTAAATTAATATGCAACATATGTTTATTCAGAAACTAAAATAGCAAACTTATCCCTATAAAGAGAACATTTTAAATAAACAATTTCCATCTAGTACAAAAAAAAAAAAAAACTGATTAGTTACATTGTCGCCTATTGGTGGAATAAAATACGTAGCTCAGTCAGAAAGTTAGTTACACTCTTTTGTAAAAACTTTCTGTCAAAGGCTATTTTGATGAAACTGTCTGGCAACACTTCAGACATTTATCCGTATCGTGTGATGTAGCGACTTTCATGAGGCAATTTTAGTTTTTCTGATAATCAGTCATAAACACGTCTCGACAGCGGCAAGTGGCATCCAAATTGAAAATGCGTGCATTGATTCATTTTTTGTAGGCGAAAAGGTGTAACTGCTGTGAAATTTATCGTCAGTTGCATTTAGTTTATGGTGAAAAGGCAATGTCACGTCTAGCTATCACGAAGTGGTGCCACATGTTTGAGAACGGACGTACAAATATTGATGATGCTGAGAGTGAGGGAAGACCATCAACTGCCACAAATTCTGAAATTGCTGCTTGCGTGAATTAATGCATTCTTGCAAACAAATGCATAAAACCCATGAAAGAATAACTTTCAAAACGATGATACCACTCAGATGACGAGGTGAAAGCTGAAACCCAAGAATGGTTATCAGGCATTGGACGGGATTTCTTTGCAGAAGGCATCGAAAAACTTTAATCCTCCTCGACAAATGCTTAAATAACGAAGGTAATTACGTTGAAAAGTAGATTTTGAATGGAACTTTAAGATACAAATAAAGTTATTGTAAAATTTCTATTTTGCTTTGTTTTCCTTAAGCAGTTACACTAACTTTTTGACTGACCCTCGTATATTGTAAAACATATTCAGAAATTTGTATGTGTGGAGGAGAGGACAAAGTATCTCATCGTATAGTGTTCTGTCACATTAATGTAGTATTTTTTGAATATTTTATGACATACAGTTCAAGAGAATTCTAAACTTGTTTAAAATGTATCAACTTCTAAGCAATATGGAAAAAAAATGTAAATAAAATAAAAGATTATTGTCATACTAATGTAAACAGGTTTTCACTTTTGACAATATGTAAAATAATTAGGGGTGGGAATCGATTAAAAGTTTTAACTGGGTTAATCGTACTTCGTTAATCGATTAATCGGTTTTAATTTTTCTTTATATAATTTTATTTCAATGATGAATAAAACTCTCATATTGCGTATATATATATATATATATATATATATATATATATATTATTCATAAGTTTGATTGAAAAAAAAATTTTTTTTTTCAAAAATTTCTGTCTAATCAACTATGTCTGTTTCATAACTGAAATTTAAAACAATTTTCAGAGTAATAATTGGTGACATTAAGTGTTAATTTTATATAACTATTTTCACTTATTCAATATATATGTTACGGTGAAACACCGAAATCTGGAGAATGTCGACTTTCACCGGTGAATGTCAACAAACACATAGTTGCTTGGTGTATGTCCGAAATATTTGCTAAATACCCTTATTTCTGACTTACACCAGTAAATGTCGACATTCACCATGCACTAATGGTGAATGTTGAACAGGTCCGAGATGTATATTTTCTTCTCCGTAATTCAGTCGCGATAAATTTTTCGCCTCTCTTTCTGAGAGGAATGACTAAGAACTGAAAACACACAGTACATTCAAAATGAGAAAGGAAAATAATAGAAGTTAAAAACTTACTTAATTATACAGTACATTCTAAATGAGAAAATAAAATAATAGTAATAAAAAACTTACTAAATTATGTGATTCAAATCTTATTTATTGCAACAACTGAAACTATTATGACACTTTGAATTGCACAAGAGGCCCTTGCTTTTACAACTGCATTTATTTGTGGAACACTTCTTTTTGCAATGACAGCGTTTTTAGCCTTGCCCACCGCTTCTCGAATTAGCTGCAGCTGCTTCTCTCAGCGAAATTTCTTGAAAATGAATCTCATCAATGGAAAGTAACTTTTCTTTACAAATTACGAACTGATTACGAGTGTAAAGCTGCTTGAGGGTACCATTTCATTTGCAAGTTTATAGAAGTCGGAGTCTTCTATTCCAACAACAACCGCTAAAACATTTCGGTTATCTGTACGACCACGGTCGATATCAGGGACTTGTATTCATACAGTATCACCAATTTGAGCAGGAGGAAATTGTTTTTGTGAGGTTCGTAACATTTTTGTTGCTTGCAGTAGAAGATTATCTTTCGCGGCCGCTCTTTTTATGGAAATTAACTTGTGTTTTTCAGTCAGAACTTGATGTGAAGATGTGGTAGATTGCAAGTCCTCTTCAATATTTTTCTTTGGAATATGGTTTTCGAAATGACCACCACTCAAATTTTTTTCAGAAGTATTACCAGTTTCTTCAAGCTGTTCTTCGGTTTCAAAAGCATTGGCAATTTCTTCAAGTTGTTCTTCGGTTTCGATATTTGCGATTTGTTCGCTAGGCAAAACAGACGATGCTATGCCTCTTTTCGCTTTAATGCCAAACATGGCTTCATAAGGTCTTTGGCGTATTCCTTCGTGGTATGTAGTGTTCTTGGCAAATTGGAGGAAGGGTAAACCTTCTGACCATTTATTTGTATGGTTATCGTTCATCCATGCAGTTAGCATATTCTCTATATCCTGATTGGCCCTTTCAACTGAGCCTTGTGTTTGACTATGCCGAACATCTTTCCACATAGCGCATATTTCGGATATGACTTGATTACTGAATTCTCTACCATTATCTGATTGCAATATTGCTGGAGCACCAAATGTTATATGCTACTGCTTCCGCCTTCTTAGTTTTCAAAGGTCGTAGCTGGACAAACTTAGTTAAATGATCTTGATACACCATTATGAACTTATATTCACCATCTCTGTTTGACTGCAGATCTATCACATCAACTTGACATCTTGAGTTTAACTCAGAACTGATCATTGATTTCACAACAATACCTTTCCTAGGTGCACTGTGTTTCATTTGACACTGTTTGCATAAATTTAAATACAACATTACAACTTCATATGTAATATTTTTGTATTTATTTTGCAACTCATTAAGCATACGTGTTCTTCCTCCGTGTCCTATTCTGGTGTGAGTTTCATATAGTATACTGAACAATTCCTCATTGGTAACATAATACTGTATATTCGTTTCTCCTGGTTTTAATGGTACAATTAACTTCTCTTCATCATTAATTTTTGAAACTTCAAAACGTTTTAATCGTCTGTAATCCAAAGGTGTGTTGCACTTAGTTTTAGCAAAAACCACTTCAGAAAGTATTTTAGAGTACTTTTCTTGAGAAAAATAAAAACAATTGTCTTCTCGTTTACCCGCAATTAATGCATTTAACTTTTCAAGAAAAAGATCACGATTCACTGCAGTATCCATTCTGTATAAATTAGGGTATCGGAAAAAAAAAATTAAGAAAACGTTACTCTCACCATCAAACCTTGCATAAGACTGACAAAGCTGACTGACTCCAAGCAGAACAAAGGATTTGGCGGGAAATAGCCAGTCGCCTCTTTGTCTGCTCCTCTCTTTTCGACCTCCACCAGAGCATATCTGTGATTGTCGACATACACCGGTGAGGGTCCGAATGTACAAGAATGTAATGAAATATTCAATCTTTCACCAACGTATTTGGTGTTTGTTGACATTCACCGGTGAAAGTCGACATTCTCCAATTTCGGTCTTTCACGGTAACATATATATACATATATATATTAATAAATTAATTTTTCGATTTATTTTGAAAGAAACATTAAATGAATTCACACATATTTTAGTTTATATTTGCAGGCCTTGTCCATCTCGCTTGTCACATTTTTAAATGAATTCTCAAAATTCCATATCATTATCATAAAAATCTCAAATTCTTATATTTTAGTTCTTTGTCACTTTGGACTAGAACACAGAATGTTATTTTCTGTTTCTACTTCAATAGTTACTATCAGCAATTCTGAACAGAGAATAAATGCTTGAAGATACTGTGAAACTCTGTGGACATTTCCTCCATCAGAGGGATAGTGGAAATCTCAGTCCCTTCTTTTTTTTTTATCTTTAGCATTTCCATTTTTTGAAAGCTTCTTGTTTCTGAGAATACTATTACCCTAGCCAACACTTTCTGTAGAAGGCTACAGACAGGTGGTGTTGCTCCAGCATGCACATGAAGCGGCATTTTGTTTAATAACTGTCTTCCCTCTTTTCTCTATCAACAAAAGTGCAACAACTTCTTTTGAGAGGTTTTATTTTTATTTATTTATTTTATTTTTGCTTTTTCATTATTTGATGGATGTTTTTAGAATGTTTGTTAACAAAATATGTGAAAAAATATTTTGTAGGCAGAACAACATTTTTACTTTAATTCGTAGTTTGAAAATTTTAATTGGATTTTGAAAATTTTTAATCGAATTAATCAATCCGATTAACTCGATTAAAAAAATTGATTAGGATTAAGCATTGATCGATTAACCAAACCGATTAATTGGCACAGCCCTAAAAATAATATGTGTATAATACAGAGCAGGAAAACAAAATATTATGTTTATTTTTCTAAAGTGTGATTGCAATTAGTTTGAAAACAAGCATCAAATGTAAGTAAATTTAAAACTAAGACAAATAAGACAAGAATTGATGGTGACAGTATTTTTCATTTATATGTGACATAAATCTGTATATATATAAATTTCATGTCACGATGTTTGTCCGCGATAAACTCCTAAACTAATGTTAAAACAGGAATAAACTACTACGTCAGAAACGCCAAAGAAAAATTATTGAGGTGCATACAGCTGTTTCGGTAGCCTAAAGCGTACCGTCTTCAGTGCAAAAAGAATTCTGAATCTGGAGAAGAGCTCGTATATATAGGAGAGGGACCGGATTTAG
Organism: Salticus scenicus; assembly: GCA_963930645.1. Classification (NCBI taxonomy): domain Eukaryota; kingdom Metazoa; phylum Arthropoda; class Arachnida; order Araneae; family Salticidae; genus Salticus; species Salticus scenicus. Next base: position 199,444,033 of record OZ005652.1, read on the forward strand.
TTCAACCAATAGGAGTTAAGGAATGTGTAGCTGTGTAAACAGTAGAAAAATTAAGGAAATGTGGACTGAATGTAAAATTTCCAACAATCAGACAAATAGGGAACAGCGAAATCACAATTTACAAGGTTTTTAAAAATTTTATAAATATGAAAAGCTTCAAAGAAATCGAGTTCATGAATGATTTAGGTCTGCAAATTATTTTAGCTGAATTAAATTTAAAATTATGATTTTCCTCCCAGCAATGTTTAGAAATAGCCGATTTATTGGTTTCTTGTTTGCGGACGTAATTCATATGTTCTTTTAGACGAAATTTAAGACTGCATTTAGTTTGGCCAATATATGATAAACCACACTGACAGGAAATACTATAAATGCCCCAAGAATTATGCATATCAATAGGATCTTTTAACTGAGAAAAGGTGAGTTTATTGGAAGGCGAAAATATTATTTTAAAATCATATTGTTTGAGAATTTTAGCTATGGTTTGACTGGTTTTAGAAAAATAGGGTAAAACAATACTGATATTAGATGTGACTGATTTAGTAGACGAAATACGAGAGAGTTGTAATTTTTGGATAGCTTTGTCTATAATGGAAGGGTCATAACCTCTGTCAATTGCGATGGCTTTCAGGTATTTAATTTCAGATTTCAATAAAATAGGATTTGAACAAATATTAAGGGCACGGTTTACAAAAGTATAGAAAGCAGCCATTTTTTGGTTACGTGGGTGACATGAACGCGCATGGGGAGGAAGGGAGACAGCAAAATTTTTACGATAGACAGTGGTTGAAAATCCATTTACAGTGCGAGAGACGAGGGTATCAAGAAATGGAAGGGAGCCATTATTTTCTATTTCATAATGGCTCCCTTCCATTTCTTGATACCCTCGTCTTTCGCACTGTAAATGGATTTTCAACCACTGTCTATCGTAAAAATTTTGCAGTCTCCCTTCCTCCCCATGCACGTTCATGTCACCCACCTAACCAAAAAATGGCTGCTTTCTATACTTTTATAAACCGTGCCCTTAATATTTGTTCAAATCCTATTTTATTGAAATCTGAAATTAAATACCTGAAAGCCATCGCAATTGACAGAGGTTATGACCCTTCCATTATAGACAAAGCTATCCAAAAATTACAACTCCCTCGTATTTCGTCTACTAAATCAGTCACATCTAATATCAGTATTGTTTTACCCTATTTTTCTAAAACCAGTCAAACCATAGCTAAAATTCTCAAACAATATGTTTTTAAAATAATATTTTCGCCTTCCAATAAACTCACCTTTTCTCAGTTAAAAGATCCTATTGATATGCATAATTCTTGGGGCATTTATAGTATTTCCTGTCAGTGTGGTTTATCATATATTGGCCAAACTAAAGGCAGTCTTAAATTTCGTCTAAAAGAACATATGAATTACGTCCGCAAACAAGAAACCAATAAATCGGCTATTTCTAAACATTGCTGGGAGGAAAATCATAATTTTAAATTTAATTCAGCTAAAATAATTTGCAGACCTAAATCCATTCATGAACTCGATTTCTTTGAAGCTTTTCATATTTATAAAAATTTTAAAAACCTTGTAAATTGTGATTTCGCTGTTCCCTATTTGTCTGATTGTTGGAAATTTTACATTCAGTCCTCATTTCCTTAATTTTTCTACTGTTTACACAGCTACACATTCCTTAATTCCTATTGGCCACACTCCCCACCTCTTCCGTAATCCTATTGGTTGAACTAAATCCGGTCCCTCTCCTATATATACGAGCACTTCTCCAGATTCAGAATTCTTTTTTGCACTGAAGACGGTACGCTTTAGGCTACCGAAACAGCTGTATGCACCTCAATAATTTTTCTTTGGCGTTTCTGACGTAGTAGTTTATTCCTGTTTTAATATTCCAACGCCAAGTCTCCTGCTATTATTTCTAAACTAATGATCTGATTTTAACAAAATTCTGCACACTGTGTGCAGTTTGGTCCAACTTGAAAGATAGAATAGTTTTTATCTCAACTTATAGTCACAATATTTTTTATTGCAAATTATTTGCTAATTATAGCCCTTTGTTACAGTTGCTCCAAAATATCTGCAAGTTACATAAGTTTAATTGTTGCCCCCCCCCCCCCCCCCAAAAAAAAATAAATAAATAAATAAAAGTTAAATTATGCATCTCACAAAAATTGACGTCATATTCACTTTAAAGATTTTATACACATTGATAAAGTGCTAATGTAGTCATACACAAGCGAAGTGTGACATCACTGACCGTCTGTGAAGTCAAGAAACAGATTTCTTATGTTAATCGCCCATTGGATTTTTTGTAAAAAATTATTAAAAATCGAGGAAAATTAATTCCCAATTTTAATCCCCATATTTTTGTATAGATATGTATTAGTTATCATGTGCATACGTTACATTGAGTTATTTTGCTGTCAAATTGACAAAAATTTAATTTTAAATTTCAAAACTCTGTCGTCCTTGGAGTTTTTTTGTATATTGGCGATCAAAAACGTAACACGAAAATATACAAGCCAGATGTATATTTTCGTAATATGTATTGTGCGAAATATTGTTTCATATTAGTCATTACTCTCTTAATATAAGTTGTTAAAATAACCATGATTTTTTAAAGGAATTAAATATGTTCGCTAGATAATTTGTCCATATTTTTATTTTTTTTCCCGTCAAGGATGACAAATATGAAATTTATTCCGCTGCAACATGTTAATAATATCTTATATCAGATACATTATGTATATGCTATAATTTATTTCACGTGACACATGTTTTAAAAATTTATGTACGACATAACCTTGCTTTTTCAATTTTTGTTGCATTATTGTAATCTGTATCACTTCATTATCTTTAAGAAATTCGTGATCTATACATATAATGTTCTAAATAAAAAGTAACCATTTCAGTATTTTAAAACATATTTAAAAGTATGTTTTATTTAACATTAAATTTTAAAACTTATTTAAAAGTCTGGACGATTTTAAGTCTGTTTATTTGTTTTGTAATGCTAATCTATATGATCAATGTTTGAAACTTTAAATAATTATTTCTCTTAATCTTCTTTCACTTTTCTTTAATAACTTATCAATTTACTGTTCCTTATTAAGTTTGTGATTTATACATGTATTTAACTTTAAATTTTGACTCCTATTTTTGCTAAAAAATGATCTTAAAATCTTGCTATTTTCTTATCTTGATTAACTTGAATTTACTATTGAAATTTTAACATACTCAAAATCTTCTCATCACTTCGTTAAAATATATTAATCTTTTCCAAAATCCTTTTGTATTTAAAATGATACCTTCATTTACTTTAAATGCCCAATATTTCATAAGATATCCTATATTAAAGTTTTAAATATTTATCAAATTTACTTATTTCTCTGGCTTAGCCATATTGTTTTCCTTTTTATTACTACAGCTGTTGCCTTCTTTAAAATATTTAAAATGATGAGATCATTTTATAATAAAATTATCCATAATAGCATTATATATATATTTCACTCCTCCATAAAAATTGATTTTTAAATTGTCTGCTTCCTTTATACTTTTATTTTAATAAAAATTAAATTACATATTAGCCATTTTAGCATTTCAGTCCAAAATAGCTTATGACCATAAATAAGTCTCAAGGCCAAACGATGTCCATTTGCGGCGTAGACTTGGAAAATCCATGCTTTTCTCATGGGAATATGTTGCATGCTCACGTGTGGAAAACCATGAAATCTATCTGTGTTAGCAAGAGACAGGTTAACCAAGAATATTGTGCACCAATTAGTGCTGAATTAAATTAAAACTGAAAATCTTTAAAATTCATAATGATGAATATAATTATTATAAATAATGAATAATTTATGCTACCTACCTCATTTATAAATTAATTGTTATATGTTATCAACTAAGAACTTTGTAAATTACACATTTATTACAAACTATACTTGAATATATGAGATGAATAAAACGTAAAATTTTATGTTTTTTTGTGCTTAATATCAGTTCTTGAACATGTTTATCAATTGCTTCCAAATTTCGACCTTAGGTTCAAATGTGAATCCGTGGGTTTTTACATTGGCTACAACATTTCCGTCTTTATTTGTAAATAATAATTTGACTGTACTGAATAGTTTACTACAATATAATTCAACATATAACTTAGCCACAGCAACGCGTGGCCGGGTCTGCTAGTATAAAATATAATCTAGCAAAACAATTAAAAAATCCACATACATGGATAACGATCCATAATTTGTTTTTATTCATCCTTCAAATGATAGTGTGGGTTAAGTTGTTTGGGTTTGTATTGCTTATTCTTATATTAAGGGTGTGACGCTTGTTTCTGATTAATTTTAAGATTTCAGTCAGTGCAAGCTCAGATGCAAGGTCGCAACATTCCTATATTTTTACAATTGTTTTATTATGTTGTCACCACAATTTTCAAAACACAAATGGTCTTAAAGATTTTAATACTATAATAGACAGCATTAAAACCTTCAGGTAAATTTCTTATCTAAAAATTGTGGTGACGGTATAATAAAACAATACAAAAAAATACAGGAACGCTGCAATCCCTGCAGATGTTCCCATTTTTGTCTTACAAAAAAAAAAAAAAAAAAAAAAAAAAGCTTTGTTCTTTAACATTAATTACCAATAATTTAAAACAAAGAAGATTAAAAATGAAACATACAACACAAAAATATTTATAAATAACTGAAAATTTGTTCAAAACTTTATTTAAAACTGATATACAAACTAAAGCAAATAATTAAAACTATATTTTTTCATAAAGTTTTTTCTTCCTTTTATGACACAACAGTACTTTTATTGTATTTATAAGAGAAATTTTATTTAAAAGTAATAGTAAAATTAACATAAATACTTTATAAAATATATTTTCAAAAGAAAAAAAAAAAGTAATAGAGTAGAAAATGCATAAAAGTATGAATACTTTAAAAGACCAAGAAAAAAATTACACTGCATGAGTTTTAAGCATAGCAAGCAAAATTTACATACACAAAAATTTCTCTAAATGTTAAAATCAGTAACAAGTAATATTGAAGTGTTTTTTTTTTTTTTGTAAGCTAATAAAATTAATGCAATTTTATATCATTTAAAATACATTTTTACTTTTAAGATTTTATTAATTAGATTTGCCCAAATACTTTTAGTGGAAAAAATATGTATATATCTGCCTCAAACTACATAGAATGGAAAATAACTTAAATATAAGAAAATGTGAAAAATATTCCACATAACCACAATAAGTTAATAAAAGCCGATGTAACAACTAATATGAAACCACATTACAATTATAAATTTCTTTTGCTTCAAACCTGAAAATTCAGGACAAAATTCTAAACACAATATGAATATTATTTGACATAATTATTTAAAATTTGTAAATATCAAACACAACTTAACTTATAAACATACAATTGCTAAAAGTATGAATATTTTGCTTAATAACCTATTTTGAAAATACATAAAGCTTATTACATTTAATTAAAAATTGAAGTTTATGTATAGTCTTTTAGTAAGTAAATTTTGTGATGAAGATTTAATATTTGTAAAATAAAACCTGTGAATGTGGCTTTTAATACATTCTGACGATGGTTAATAAATAATTAATAAACAACTATCTTAAGAACTAAACTAAGTATGTTAAACTTCAATGCAAACAGTAAGTACAAAGACATGTGTACATTTTCAAAAACTTGGACATTTCATAAAGAAAAAATGTGCAATCTTGAATATGTAATAGCAAATGTACTATAACAAAATAGAGGAAGGATGCCATTCTAATGAAGCTAAATAAGAAGATAAAAAAAATACAACGCATAAATAAAGCTTAAAAAAGATCACTAACTTATAATAAATTATGAAGTATTGGGCCCTATGATGCTCATTGCACAAAATAACAAAAGTAAAACTATAAAGCAACAAAATAGCTTGGGAAAAAAAAAAAAAAAAAAAAAAAAAATACTATGTGAGGGGAAAACTAAAAAAAAAGTATGCATTTTTTTGGAAGCTAAAGACGCAGCAACCATATTTCAGCAATCACTTTCATAGGTGCTTGCAATCTACATTTTTTTATATACATTCCAAATTCATTCACTACCTGGAAATTGGCAGCTTATTTGCACAAAAACTGTGCTTAGATATAAAGAAGGGAAAAAAAATTAAAATTATTACATTCAATAGAAAAAAACCCATAAAATTGTCAATATATTTAGCACATATAAATACAGAATTTTTTAACTAACACTAATTTAACTAAAAGAAAATAATAAAAATCATCTGAGATGAAATATTTGGGAGTAATCTCATAATATCATTAAATGAACTTAAATAGCTCATACAGTTGAAAATTAATTTATTAATTTTATTGTATATTACTTATCAAACATTTTGACACACAGTTTATTTATGGAGAAATAATAACACATATGGTAAATATTTTTGACAGTAAGTTCAGAACAGAATTTTATATAATTTAAAAGACAAAGCAATCGCCCCCAAAATAAATATAGTATAACAAACATATTTAACCATACAAATAAAAGTTCTTAAATACTTGGACATACTAAATAACTTATATATGAAATTATAAAATAAAATTTATCAACAGAAATAAATGTACTGATACTCTAAATCAAAAATGATGCAAATTATAAGAAATAAAATAAACTGAATAAAGTTTCAGTGAGAATTTATAAGAAGTTTTGACTAGCAATTTCTTTGTACAAATTTTAAAACACATATTTTCATACACTGCTTCAATTCAATATATATGAATTTTGTACCCAATCAAATATGACAAATCCTAATCCATATTGAAATATGCTAAAAATTTTGAAGAAGTAACAGGAGGGAGATTTATTTTACACATAGAAACATAAAACTTTTAAAAAGATGCAATTATTGTAATAATATGAGTGAAATATTCAAATATAAATCTTAAGATTATATGCAACATGTAGCTGCCAAAGTATTATTGAAGTATCTGGAAAATTAAACAGGGTTCCCACTCTTAAAAAAAGAAAAAAATTCAAGGACTTTTCAAGGCCTATTTGAAATTTTTCAAGGACTAGAGGAAAATCACAGAACACTAGGCATATACACAAAACTTTAATAACTACTTTCATTAGTAATATTTTTTTTTATAATTAGAATAGCTTTGCCATCGAAAATGTTTTCACAATACATTTTCGATGGATTGACAAAATTAGTTTTTACAAGAGTCAAAAAACGATTAGTTCAAGATTTGGAATCATTATGATTATCCCAAAGTTTTTAGGTTTGAGTCCTGGTCTAGTCACTTCCTGCTCAAAACTAATGACCAGTCCATCAAACAGGTATGAGACTGGCAAAAAAACAAAAACAAATAAGTTGAAACTATATGCAAAAGCAAGAAAATGAAATAAGAATTTTATGACAATATCATTGTATTAGACAATGGCATGCGCATGTGTAGATGGAGATAGGCCTTGACAGAATTCGCACTAAGCCCGTCTATTGGAGTGGAAAATTCAAGGATTTTCAAGGACTTAGCACAAAATTCAAGTACTTTCAAGGGCCCTTGAAAAAGAAAATTAAATTCAAGTACTTCTTAAGGACTTTCAAGGACCGTGGGAACCCTGTTAAAATATAGTAATATCACAGGGAAAAAAAAAAAAAAAGCATATAAGTTATAGCTTTAACTCTTACCAAAAGATTATCAAACAAAATTAGATTTTATAGATAGACTAGAGGTGCACAACCTGTGGCCCAGGGGCCACATGCGGCTCAGTAGCTGTCAATTTGCACCTGCGGAAGGTTTGACATTTTAGGCTGCATTAATCATAACAAAGAAAAAGAAAAAAAAAAAAATTATTTGTTGCATTCACAAAAATTTTTTCGGGAAGGAAGGGATGAAAATGTTGGTTTTTAAACATATTTCTGTCTAAGAGCTAAGTTTTTCATTCTATTTCTTAATTATATAACGCACAGTATGTTCCTTAATTTTTGTTTGAAAAATTATGGAATAATCTATTGGTAAGTAGTTATATCTTTATCTATCTGAGATTAAAAACTGAAAAATGTAACAATCAGTAAGTAAAAGCTCCCTCTCACCCCCTTTTTATGCATAGAGATTCACTTGACTCACCAATTGAAAATATTTTATTAAACGATTGGTTAAAAACAAGTAACCTGAAGTTCTTTATGCAGGCACCTGACAATGATTATGCTCCTGTATATGTATAATACACAGCAAATAATTCTTTTTATATTATCTCGTTTATGGCCTTTTCTGTCCGACTCTAGAGTGGCCCTCCAGCCAAAAAGGTTGTGCACCCCTAAGATAGACAATATAAACTAGACTGAGAAACTACCTATTGTACTACTCATCAAAAGCTAGTGTTAATTTGGTAATTAATAAAGGACGCAGAGATAGGTAGGTAGAAATAACTTAAATTCTTACAGATATTTAGTTTCTAACAATATAAACTGGATTTGTAGCTTTCTTTTTTTACTGTTTTAAAATAATAATAAATAAATAAAATTGTGCAATGATTAAATAATTAACTAATCTGAAGTAAAACAGAATGAAAGCAAGTCCAGACCTGCAGCATATTAATTTAAGACAGGAATACAACAATTTTGTAATGCACAAAGATATTTAAATTGTCAGTTTTAAGGTTTATAAATATGAATATTCTCATACATAGAGATATATTGAAGACATTTAAATAGGACTCCCAAAGGCAACATAGATGCAAAATATTAAATTATAATACACTGCAACTACAAACATTAAAATACATGAATAAAGCTTAATTGTAATGTATTAATTCATCTATGAAAAACATATGTACACATTTTGAGCGAATGATCGAAATAAATATTGATGATGAAAAAGAAAAAAAAAATCTTCCAACAGAAAGCATCTTATAGAGACAATTATGCAAAGCTAGTAACATCAGTATATCAAAATTTCATTCATAGAAGTGATTTTTTTCTTTTAAGTCAGTGTTCTTGCTTGGAATCCATTGGATATTTAGGTGCATCTTTTTTTGTACATGAAAAAATGGAAGAAAGTAAATAACTTTTTAAAAATATGTATACAGTCATTAGATATAAATATTTTTTCCTTGATACAATGACTATATGCATATAATTAAAAATGAAAAAAAAAAAAAAAAAAATACATGCATTCAAAACCTGTTCTTGAATATAAACTTTCTAATTTTAATGCCACGGTGACTCAGTCATTAACAGCTCCTAATAATTGAAATGTACAAAAGCAACTTCCTCACATTTGCTCACTATAACAAAGATTAAATGCCATGGAGTCAACATTTTCAAAATGCAAATGGTACAAGATAAGACTTCAGATCTAGCTTTCCTCTTACTGCACAACAGGTATTTCATTTGACTAGGCACTTGATCCTGCAATACCAGACTCCATGGCCCAAAATTTTGTTTATTCTTTACGAGGTCGTCTTCTTCGCGGGAAGTCATTTCCAGCTTCAGTTTCCTAATAAAATACATTAACAGATAAAATGTGTTACACAAAAAGAAATTGCATACGATAAAAAATATTAAATTCCATGAATAGTATAACTGTACAGACAGTCATCTCATTTCACTGATTCAGTTGCAAGTCATAAAAATGACACCAATATAAATTAGTCAAGAATAATGTGTAATATTTAATCAAATGTAGCAATAAAACTATAGATTGTCTACATATCAAGTTTTAACAAAAGATCCTGATCCAATGATTTAAATATATGCCCAGCACCTGATTTTTAAGTTATTAGGTCTAACAGTTTTCGTATTATTAAAAAAATTGATCCTCTAATGTTAAAATTTTACATTATCATGTATTCTTAAAATAAATTTTCATCCACTGATAAATTTTTTAAAAATCTTGTTGGCCATTGGTGTTTTAGTGGTCTTGTGTCTGTTGCTTGGCTTCTACTATGCTTAATAGATCATCATTTTTTCACATGAATATACTTCTAATGTGTTAGTCTTATAATTTCTATAATTTTATAATGAAATGTAATGTTTAAAAAATTATGACTAACTTATCAAAAATATCACTTCATAAAGACTACTTCACAAAGAAGTATGAAATTTTGCAAACATTTTAAGAACTCAAAACCTAATTTAAATTTTTAATAAAATTTAAAAAAGAAAATTAAGACAATAATAATAATAAAAAAAAAAACTCTGAATAAATACACAAACTTCCACAATATATGAAACCCTTAATCAAATTAAAACTATCAATTTAATCAAGAAAATTGCAAGGGCACTTAGTTGTTGCAATTTTCTTAATAATAAGCTTAGCAAAAGAACACACAACATGGAACATATATGTAGAGATTGCATGCACAATGTTATTTGCTGAGATAACTGAGAGAGAAAGAGAGAGGAAAAAAAACAAAACATTTATCTCCCTCATATAGCTTTGTGTGTTAAAAAAACTCTGAATAAATACACAAACTTCTAGAATATATGAAACCCTTAATCAAATTAAAACTATCAATTTAATCAAGGAAATTGCAAGGGCACTTAGTTGTTGCAATTTTCTTAATAATAAGCTTAGCAAAAGAACACACAACATGGAACATATATGTAGTGTAGAGATTGCATGCACAATGTTATTTGCTGAGATAACTGAGAGAGAAAGAGAGAGGAAAAAAAACAAAACATTTATCTCCCCCATATAGCTTTGTGTGTTTATTTATATATACATACGTATATTAAAATATAGCAATTAAGAGTGCTATAACTTACCTGTTCTGTAATTTCCTCTTCCACAGAATTTTCAATTTTCTCTTCATTCTCATTTGTACTATTATTTTCTTTTTCCTTTATTTTATCTGCTGAATCTTCATCTTTTATGTCTTCATTTTCATCATCGAGTAATTCCACTTCCTCAACAACTTCTTCTGTGTGATCTTCTTCCTCCTCTTCTTTTACTTCTGTGATAGTAGCTTCTTTTGGTATTTCTTTAATTTTATCTTCCCCTTGATTACTAAAGCTTTTAGCAGCATATGCTTTACGCTTTGCAAGATCCTGTTACATGATTAGAAATAAAAAATAATTATGTACTTTTTATTTATTTTTAAGAATGTAGTTTCATTCATTAACTATGCTAAAAAAATTAATGCACAGTTTTTAAAGATTTATTATAGGGATTTATAAACACTTTTTGAAATTTAGGAAACATAATTTAACTGTGTTTTTAAAATTAGTTTAAAAATTATTTTAAGTTAAATTCAGGATATTTAACAAAAATTTAAAATTTTTGATTATAGGGACTATTAAATAAGAATTGAGAAAACTTAAGAGACTGTGACAGGTTTTACAGAAATTGTGATTTTCTATTAGCCAATTGCAAAAATCACAGAGGTTGCATAATCATAAAAAATATTTAGTATAACTTGCAGACTTTAAATGTAAGAACTGCACTGTATGAAAAATGACCCTACGTTGGCAGAAAATTTGTTTTTTCTTTAGCAACCATCGTATGAAATTCTCTGACTTTTCCAGATTCATGCTAAAATATTCAAATTCCCTGACTTTTATGGTCAATTTTCGAATTCCTTGACTATTCCAGATTTTCCAGGTTCTCCAGGTAACATGGCAACCCTGATAAAATGTCCTTTTTTGAGTCCAGTGTAATTTCAGTTTATGATATCAAATTTCAAATTATATGAACAAGTTTAAAAATTACATGGATGTAAAACTATTGAGCTTTTAATGCTTCCTATTGTGATAATTTGATCATCATACAGAACAGAGGACATTTTGAAAAAATAGGAGAATTGTAGAAAAACACATAAACATTAAAATTATACTTTCAACAAGATTACTAACTTGTTACACAATTACAGCATTCAATCTAAAATAAGGAAGGAAACTCTGTATTACCTATATGAATAAATGATATTTTTTAAACTTTCTTCTCTATTCAATAGAACAAAGTATTGGTTTCATAAAAATTTTTGACTTCCGTTTTTAATGGATTTATGTTTTGAGAAGCCCAGAACACAATTTGACTATTTTTTAGAAAATGTCTGTTTGTGTGTGTGAGATAAAATTTTCGTGGCAACTGTACAGAGTTTCATAAAATTTATAATATATAACTGCACCTAAACATAAATTAGAGCCTATCAATTTTTGTGAATATTGTTTAACAAGTGGCGTTGCAATTTTACTTTTCCTAAATTTTTAACAGGCAGTATAGGACAAATTTCCTACATTGTGCATATTGAAAGTTATTTTTTACAAATCATTATGAAATTAAAAAGAACTATAGTCAAGTGAAAAAATTTTGGACAAGTAGAAGCAACCTTAGAAAATTTTTTTTATCAAATAACATTGATGAACTAAAAAATTTCAAAATCTTTTTATGTAAGATTCTGAATTCAAAACATATTTTTGTTTTAAAAGTACATTCCACAAAACTGTCAATTCAATTATTATTTTTTGTATCGGATTTTAAAAGCAAGTGCCAGATTTTTCTTATATACATATATATTGTCCATAAATTTGATTCTATATGCTTTTTAAACTAATGATACTTTAAAGTACCATCGGTAGATAAAGAGTTAAACTGTATCTACTAAAAATTTCGCCCATGTATGTAATGTATTTGAATTCTCTTGAATGTCCAATTGGTGTCAAAGCTTCTGACACCAATAGTACTGATGAACAAGCCGGGGTACCGCAGTGAAAATGTGTTACAGCTCAAATCATGAAGCGTGTAAAAGGTTATTTCTTATTATAAATTAATTTAAATCTTCATGTGAAATAAAGTTTATAGTTTAATTTTTATATTCAAGGAGATTTCAAAATGGGGGGGGGGGGGGGCAGGGGTGATTGCTTGTGACCAGTTTTTTATTAAAATTTCCGGAGCCCTGTATGGTCCTTCTGTTCAGCATTCAAATTTCAATTAAGTATAATTCAATTACTTCTAATGGTAAAATTATTATTATTATTTTTGTAGCAATATTGTTCCATTAAAAATAAAATCTTTATAATTGACAAAATTTATCTAGAAGTGTTACATAAAAATTTTAAAAATTAACGAGAAATTTTTTTTTTATGAATATGGCGTTAATTTGAACATTTTTGCAATTTACATTGCCCATTACCTCTAATAGGTAAAGAATAAAACTGCATTTCAATCTTTTTGAAAAACCCTGTATAGTCTTAGCCTTTCACTTAATACTAAAACAAGTATCACACTCCTTTCTTAATTCAGAATGAATGCTATAATTTGTGAATACTCATGATTTAAATAAATATTATAATTATAAGCAGAGCATATAAACAGAGCACACACATAAGCATAAAAAGAAAATCAACAATACCCTTTGTGCAGCAATAACAGCAGGGGAACGAGAGGTTGTGCAACAAAAACTAATAAACAGAACAACAGGAAGACCTATAACTACAATATAGACTGCCCAAAGCCAAGGATTTTTATTTGTATACTTGAAGAGTCTTGTAATCATATTGTCCTAAAGAAAAAAAATAAATAAATAAAAAAAATCAGAAATAGCACATTTAACAAGGTTAACATAAAAGCTTAATTTAAATTTCATTTGCAGAGAAGCAGAAAGTGAATTGAGAAAAGCTGCAAAAAGTTTTCCTTCATAAATACTTGTTCTACTTTTGAAGCACCATTTTTATTTAAAATTTATTATTGAATATAAAAATAAAATTGAGAAACTATTTCAAGCATTTCCAATTTTCAAACTTTTATTTTTGATATAATATAAACAGCTTGTTTTTCAATTATCAACTCCCACAAAAGCAAATATTCTTAAGGCTGCTGATCAGTTGGATTCCATTCACTATTTCTCCCCTAATATAATTCTACAAGATATCCTTTTCTTCGTATTCAATAAATCTGATTGAAAAATGGAATTTTTTTAATTCCATTCTTTAAATTTTTGTCTTTGATTTTTTTTATTTTTTTTTTTTTTTTAAATCTTAGCCATAATATTCTAAAAACATGCATATTTTCTATTTTGTTATATAAGAGCTAAATTTAATCTCAAAAAGAAATATTCAAATATATTAAAAAAAAAAAAGCTCACTAAGGATAAGAGGCAAAAAGTGCTAAGAAAAGAATCACAAAAAATAGAATTTGGAATTCTTTCTCATACATTAAGATATCTGTCCCCCCCCCCCCCCCAAAAAAAAAAAAAAAAAAAAAAAAAAAAAGATAATTCTACAAGCTTACATGGGGAAGGAGAAACTGTGAGAATTAGATTGATATGCAGCTTTAAAATATAGTTTTGTGAAAACAACTTAAAAAAAAAAAAAAAAAAAAAAAAAAAAAAAACTAATACTCTATCACCCAATGTGAAGCTTAAAAGCAGAACAAGTAGATATCCAAATATCTTTTGAACTGAACAGATACCTCCTCTTTCACACGATTTCGTAAATACCATATGTAGAGACTAATTGGTACAGCACAATATGTGAAATAAAGAAGCCACATGTAAGGATGATTATTAGTCTTCTTTAAAATCCATTTCCACCAACTCTAAAAGGATATTTTTAAATGGAAAACACATGATTATTTATTTAAATGTCAGAACTTTGACATTGTTTTAAGAATTTAGAAAAATAGCAATAAGATAGAACAGCTTTTGCAATAATATTTCATGTAAATTTATTTATAAAACACACAAACTGATAGTTAATGAAAGGGAAGAGTTTGGGATATGACTCTTATTGTGCAGTATTTTAAACTTATGGAGAAAAACAAAAAAGAATTAATGAGTTCAGTAATAAAATTTATCATACTTTTGAGAACACAAGACTCCAATTTCCCCCCCCCCTAATGGCACGATGCATATGCCACAACCATTGGCGACCACACACAAACAGTGTGGTGGCTAGGGTCCCTGACTTCTACACGGTTGTGCCTGGGTTCAAATCCCGGATAATCCATGTGTTGTCCCTGTTAGGGGTAGCGATGACCGCCCATTGGGTGCTCCTCCACAAATGTCATTTCAGTGACCTCTTGGCCAATGCTTGTGGCATATGTGCCACACCATTAAAAACTAGTATGTTGTGGCCACCACAAGACTTTCTTCTATATTTTCCTATACATATTCAATCAGTAACAATATTAAAAAATCGATAACTTTGTTTTAAATTATCACAGATTTATAGTTCAACCATTCGTTTTAAAGGTATTGACGAGATCTTTCGAATGATACCCATCTTCAAAATTTACCCCCCACGGGGTGGTATTTCCCCCCCATGCACAAAATTTTTTCTTAGTTACGTACTACTATTATCAATAATTCATATTAATTTTACAATCACAAGTGTAAAATAACTCTTATTATGCACATTTATACGAATTTTTGTCCTATTCTGCCATGTTAAAAATTTAGATAAAATGCTATCACAGCGCCTCCTGTTGAGCTATTGATCCCCAAATATAATCAGCACCAGTTTATGTCGGGGACCAACTAAATACCAAGTTTGGTAAAATTTCGTTAAAAAAAAAAAAAAAAAAATGATTTTTTTTTCTAAGTTTTTTTTTTGTCAAAAGTAAAAAAAATCGATAACTTTGTTTTAAATTATCACAGATTTATGGTTCAACCATTCGTTTTAAAGGTATTGACGAGATCTTTCGAATGATACTCATCTTCAAAATTTACCCCCCAGGGGGGAAGCGATGCCCCCCCATGCACAATTTTTTTTTCCTAGTTACGTACTACTATTATCAATAATTCATATTAATTTTACAATCACAAGTTTAAAATAACTCTCATAATGCCCATTTATATGGAATTTTGTCCTATGCTGCCATGTTAAAAATTTGCATAAAATGCGATCACAGCGCCACCTGTTGAGCTATTGATCCCCAAATCTAATGGGCACCAGTTCATGTCAGGGTGCAACTAAATACCAAGTTTGGTTAAATTTCATTCATTGGTACGTGAGATACAGCGTCCACAAAAAAATGATACAGACAGACACACAGACAGACATTTTTTTAAAACTATTAATTCATGTTCAGGACATCCCAAATCGTGTAGATCTGTCAAAAAACGGAGGTCGAAAATTTTCGCGAATCCAATACTTTCTCTATATTACATATAGAAGAAAGTAAAAAACTGAAGTCTTGTGATCTCAAATCCTCCTCCATCCATAACGTAAATAGCACTATTCATGTTAAACTGTGTTTGCTGGACCTTAGAACTCAAAAATTTTATTACTGAACTCATTAATTCTGTTTAGACATCACAAGACTTCATTGGAGCATTTAATAAATTTCTGATATACATAACTGCCAACATCCTAATTAATATTCTATAGTACTGTTAGTACCCACTTTTTCTTTCACACTTGTCTTTTTTACTTTCTTCTATATGTAATATAGAGAAAGTATTGGATTCGCGAAAATTTTCGAAGTCCAATTTTTGATGGATTTACATGTTTTGGGATGTAGAGAACACGAATTAATAGTTTTTAGAAAATGTCTGTCCGTCCATCCGTCTGTCTGTATCATTTTTTTGTGGACGCTGTATCTCACGAACCAATGAATGAAATTTAACCAAACTTGGTATTTAGTTGCACCCTGACATAAACTGGTGCTGATTAGATTTTGGGATCAATCGCTCAATAGGTGGCGTTGTGATCGCATTTTATGCAAATTTTTAACATGACAGCATAGGACAAAATTCCGTATAAATGGGCATAAAGAGAGTTATTTTACACTTGTGATTGTAAAATTAATATGAATTATTGATAATAGTAGTAGTTAGCTAGGAAAAAAATTTTGTGCATGTGGGGGCATTGGTTCCCCCCCCTGGGGAGGAAGTACCCCCTGGGGAAGTAAATTTTCAAGATGGGTATCTTTCGAAAGGTCTCGTTGATAATAGTAATAGTTAACTGGGAAAAAATTTTTGTGCATGTGGGGGGGGGCAAAGTTTCACGATGGGTATCTTTCGAAAGGTCTCGTCAATACCTTTAAAACGAATGGTTGAACCATAAATCTGTGATAATTTAAAACAAAGTTATCGATTTTTTTTACTTTTAACAAAAAAAAAAAAAAAATCGCAATTTTTTTTTTTTTTTTTTTTTTTAACGAAATTTAACCAAACTTGGTATTTAGTTGGTCCCCGACATAAACTGGTGCTGATTACGTTTGGGGGTCAACAGCTCAACAGGCGGCGCTGTGATAGCATTTTATCTAAATTTTTAACATGGCAGCATAGGACAAAAATTCGTATAAATGTGCATAATTAGAGTTGTTTTAAACTTGTGATTGTAAAATTAATATGAATTATTGATAATAGTAGTATGTAACTAGGAAAAAAATTTTCTGCATGGGGGGGCATCGCTCCCCCCCCCCCCCTAGGGGGAAAATACCCCCCAGGGGGGGTAAATTTTCACAATGGGTATCTTTCGAAAGATCAGGTTGATAATAGTAGTAGTTAACTAGGAAAAAATTTTTGTGCATGTGGGGGCATCGGTTCCCCCCCCACTGGGGGGGGATGTTCCCACCCGGGGGGGGGGGCAAAGTTTCAAGATGGGTATCTTTCGAAAGATCTCGTCAATACCTTTAAAACGAATGGTTGAACGATAAATCTGTGATAATTTAAACCAAAGTTATCGATTTTTTTTAAGTTTTAACAAACAAACAACAACAACAAAAAAAAAAAACAGAAAAAAAAAAAATCGTACTTTTTTTTTTTTTTTAAATATTCTTACTGATTGAATATGTATAGGTAAATATAGAAGAAAGTCTTGTGGTGGCCACAACATACTAGTTTAGAGTATTTTTTACTTCTATATTCAATAGAAGAAAGTATTGGATTCGTAAAAATTTTCAACCTTGGGTTTTTGATGGACTTACACGCTTTGAAAGCTGTAGAACATGATTTTATCATTTTTAGAAAATGTCTGTCTGTGTGTGTATGTGACAAAATTTTGTGGCAACTGTATCTCAGGAACTGCTGCACAGGATTTCCTACAAATTGGTATGTAGTTACACATTGACATAAATTAGTGCCTATCAACTTTTAGTAAAAATTGTCCAACAGCTTGCATTGCCATCCCGCTTTTTCTAAATTTTTAACATGGTGGTATAGGACAAAATTTTGTACAAATGTGCATAAAGATAATTATTTTTTAATAATCAATATGAAATTTAAAAGAATTATTTGTAATAGAGATAGTCCACTAAGAAAAAAAAAAAAAAAAAAATGTGTATGTAGGAGCCTCGCCTCCCCCTTGGGGGGGGGGGGGGTTATGTGGGCATGAAATTTTTTAGCCAAGTACTATTTGTGCTGCTTGACTAATTACTCAGTTTGTGACATGATGTCCTTTCCTTAATTACGTCTTTTATTCAATACTAGCAAACCCGTGCAAAATTTTCACACTTTATTTCTTTTCTTATTTATCTTTAAAATTTGAAACTCAAATATTATACCAATTTCACCACCTACTTAAAATTTTAATTTATCAGAAGCTAAATTATTATTAGAACCAAATTAATAGTGTACAGTAGTGAAACCAAAATCATTCAAAAAAAAGTTTCAAAATAAAAAAAATCCATGGTTCACGACCCAATTTTCATACTTTCCCAGACAGTACAGTTTTAGTATTTATAGGACTTCCACGACACCTTTTAAATTTTTGTCATCATGTTCGCGATGACTTTTTATTAATTTTGGTATAATTTCATGTTAAAAAAAAAAAAAAAAATCCTATTTTGATTTATATATTTTTTTTAGTCAGTTTTTGATAATGATTCATATTCTGTATATATCTTTAAAGCATTGATAACTTTAAAATGATGCTTGCAAAGATTCTGAAGAAGCAACTTTTAAAAATCCATTTTTCCGTAAAATAATATCATAAGACAAATGTTGTCATTTTTTCTTATGAGTTCATTGAGCTGAGTCCGCATGCTTAAATATTGTTCATTTTTAAATGGACATACTCGCGAATTTTATTAATTACACCACTATTGTATTATTTCAACAAAAATTAATTGTAACTGGTCCACATTAAAGAAATATTATATAGATGCTGTGTTGAATGAAATATGATATAGTAATTGTTATAAATATTACAAAGCTAAAGCAGTTATTTACAGCATAATTATTTAGGAAAACAAAACATTTTATTATTTCAGTGGATATCACTCTCTGGACATATATTGCTTCTATAACAGAGATAATTGTTACAAAATGACACTGACTACTTTTTATAAAATCAAAACAAAACTGATTTAAATGATATATATCATGAATATATCTATATAGTAAGCTGACCTTCAAATTCTTTTGAAATGTTGAAATTTGAAAATTTTATGTAGCCAAATTGCAAGTTTTCTGTAGTAAACAGATTATTTAAAGTACAATCGAACCCTGTTAACGTGAGTAACTTTTAACATGAACTGTTTCCACAATCTCCGTCAAAATAATGATTAGCTTAGTTATATAAAGATTAGTTACTGATAGTATGAATTACTGGTAACGTGAACAAATTTTTTATCCCCCTTGAGATTCACGTTAACGAGGTTTGGTTGTATTAAATTTCAGCAATTATCATTAAAATTCAGAAAGATAAAGAAATTTTTATAACTTACTTTTCACATTCGTCAATATATAAAAATGAATCATCAATTAACAAAATCAAAATGATAAAGACACAAATACATATATAAATGTATATGTTTGAAAAACATTTGGAACATCTGTAAAATGTTAAATTTTTTTATATACTTACAGTTTCTCTATCAGCTAATTCTCTTTTTAAATCAAATGTTTCGGAAGCCCAATGTTCCACAACAAATGATTCATCAGATATAATTATGTTATCAAACATTATGCCATCTACCATAGACCATAATTCAAATCCAACAGCCGCCTTAAAAAAAAAAAAAAAATAATAATTGTAATAATAAATTTAACAGAAATTTATATACATATAAAATAATAATGCACCATTAATAAGTTTACTTACTATAGGAGTCATCTTGTAAGGATATTTGTCTTCAAAATAATGAGGATTGGAAATTCTTCGGGGCTTCCATTTACCCTATATAAAAGTGCAAAACATAAGTTGGAATAATATTGGACTATATTGCTTAAAACAATTCATAGAGCATCGCTGTTTTAAAAAATTAACTAATTTTTATTATGAAATTTCAATCAGAGTCCATAAACAAATGTATAGTCATGATTGGTCATGTTTTAAGTGTGTACTATTAAGCGTAATCATATCAATGAATCTACAGATGGACCTTGTGGCAGAATTTAGGCGACACTGACATTGTCACAGAAAAGAAATTGTCATTCGCAGAAATATCTGCTAAAAAAAATTAAAGATATTCTTAATTTTGGTAGAAAACTAAAACTCACATACATAAAATTTAAAAATCTTCTATAGTATATTATTAAATATTTATAATTAAATGTACATATGTGTAAATTAGAAAATATGTCATTATGAAATAACACAGGGTGGCTACAGAAATTCAGAAAAAAGGCTACCTGATTTTTCTATAATTTCCATGACTAATTTTGACAAATTTGCATGATTTTCGTTATCTATATACATTCCATAATTTTTGTGTATATCACAATCTTGTGTAACATGCTCACTAAACCACAGCAATTCAAAAAGCTATACTGATGCGCAAAAATATCGCAATCTTTTTTTTTCTTTCTTTGTTCCCTTACAAAACATAAAATTAAATTAAAAATTTTGGAGAAATTAACAGAATTATAAAAATATGACTCATTTTAATTGCACAACATATTAACATCAAGGCATAAAATTATTCCTCAAGTTGTTGCACTAAAAATATTAATTTATTTAATTATTTACAGTACAAAGCCGAAAATCCAGAATCATTGGGACCGCAGTGATTCCGGATTTTCGAATTTTCCGGATTTTTGGTCATGCTTAACAAATATAATATTTTGGATTAAGTATTTAGGTAATATGCAAATTCAAGTAAAAAATAATATATTACGATTTTTAAATGTATTTTGTAATATTTTTTTCTATCAACTTTAGCAATAAATTAATAAAATTAAAAATTAAACTTGAAAAACAAAACAGATTTATTGAAATATTTGCATACAAAAATTAGTACAAGTTACAATAGAGAAAAATAAATAAGAAAAACATACCATTTTTAAAACATTTTGCAATTTTTTTTGTTTTTTTATCTTAGTACTTTACGTTTTCAACTAAAAGTTTGAGCATAATTGAAACAAAATATAGAATTTAGTTCTTAATTAGATAAATGTTTAATAATTGTTACTATTAATAGCAGGAGACTTGGCGTTGGATTGACAGTCTTCAGTGCAAAAAGAATCTTTCTTTTTGCACTGAAGATGGTACGCTTTAGGCTACCGAAACAGCTGTATGCACCTCAATAAGTTTTCTTTGGCGTTTCTGACGAAGTAGTTTATTCCTGTTTTATAATTGTTACTATTATTATAATCTTCTCCCTCCTCTTTCAGACTTTGCAAATGCCGGTTTTGAAGATTACTAAGAAATAAAATACTTTTTTGTTTTTTTTATTTAGATATATTTATACAAAAAAAAAAAAAAAAAATCACTGTTCATGATGATGATTAACGCCGCCAAAATTGTCCGGATTTTTGGCGATTCCGGATTTTCAACTTCGTACTGTATTATGTTGACTAGGTGATATTCAACCAGAAAGTAGCCAATCCTGTGAAATCATGGTTAATCCCTTACCTGCCGATGAAAATTTTAGAGATTCACTTTAAAGTGCCACTATTATTTTTCAACTCTGAAATGAGTGAATCTTTCGAAAACACTGTCAAGATTACTTTCAAGGTTATTTTATTGCACTGTCAAGCTGTGTCAGTAGTTTCACTGGTAGCAGTAAAATACAAAGGACCGTACTTCGGAAAAATGTATATACATACTTGCCAACCAATTTTAATAAAAAAAGGGAAGATTTTTGTTGAAAAACCAGAAGATTTCATAAAAAAAGGGAAGATTTTTTTTCTTTGACATATTAAACAATACAGTTTTACAATTTTAATATTTTGAAGCAATCTATAAAAATGTTTTACTATAGATTGATTATACTCAGGGGTGGCGCCAGCTAGGGGGCCGGGGGGGCACAAAAAATTTTCCTACCTGAAAAAATTATTCTTCATTTTTTTCCCCATGTTTACACATTTGGTATAAATATGACTAACAAATATTTAATTTAATTGAGGAAAAATAAACAGATTCATTAAATTCAGCAATCAAGGTCTAAAAATAATTACATATATCAGAAATATTGAGCACTTCCATTGCTTTATTGTTTCCAGAATTGATCACAATCCGGGGGAAAGGGGGGGGGGGATACAAAAATAATTACAGAGTAAGAAGTATTAAACTCTTTCAACTGTACTTCTAGAATCTAATGAAAGAAGTTTAAAATTAATATTTATTATCATTTATGTTGCAGATAGATAAAGATTAGGAAACAAGACTTCTGAAGAACATTTGCTTGCTGATCACTAGCTGTAGATAAATAAGGGGGGGGGGGGGGGGAAATAATTACATCAGCAAGAAATATTTAACAATTCTATTTCTTTACATGTTCTAGAATCTCATAAAGCAAGTTTGAAATGAATATTGACATTCATGTTATGGATGGAGAAAGATTGGGATCGGGAGTTTTAGTAGAACATTTGGGGTTTCTTTTCAAAACGAACGATATCCGCGACTTTTTTTAAAACGGAAGATTTCATCATCTGTCCGGAAGACCGGAAGATACGCTAAAAAAACGGAAGTCTTCCGGGAAAACCGGAAAAGTTGGCAAGTATGTATATATATGCCCAAAGGGGTTACGCAGTTAAGGGGTTAAGATAACACCTGCTTGGCTGTATGAATTTGTCACTTATCATTTCTGATAGCAAATGTGTCACCAAGATTGCTCTATCACACACCGTTTTTGAGAGAGACTTTATACGTATTAAAAAAAAAAAAAAAAAAAAAAAAATGAAATAATAAATAAATTTACAGTATTAAAATGAAAAATAATGTATTCATTGACAATGCTAAAAAGCAATAAAGACATGCAAAATCACATGGTCTTATTTCTGAAATAAAGCCACTCTGTTACGAAAAAGTCATTTTACTAACATTTGTCTTCGAAACTGCGTGTTTGTGATTTCAGATCACAGACCTTCAAAGTCAGAGTACAATTTTTTCACTAAAGCATGGAAAATGTTTTTGATAAAAAGTAGAAAAAAAGTAAAATAAAATAAAAATAAGGAATAGCACACTGCTAGTGCTTATGCTTTAGCAAGAGAAAACTATTTTTTTAAGATGCCCCTTTCCTATAATAATAATAATAATATATGATGGAACAATTTGCCATATATGGGATCAGTATTTTTAAATTTGTCATAAATGACACTTACTTATACAGAGATAATTTTGATAATGAAAGAAAAGACACAATTAACTAAGAGTATTTTACTTTATTCACCATTTACTTTAAAAAAATAAACAATAATTTTAATAATTTATATGTGAGATGAATGTATCAGAATTTTGTTCATGTTAATTTTAAAATTAATTTACCATTAACAATTAATCTGATAAGAATATTGACTAAAATGATCAGCTAATCAACGGTTTTTCTGTAAATATTTTGGAAATACTTAAAAATGTTTCTGTTAAATAGAACAAACCTTATAACTAGGATTATCAATGAGAGGTGGCCTCCATTTGCCTTTGTACTTAGGATTATCAATCATAGGAGGTTTCCATTTCCCACAACCTACTTTTTCACATTTTGGATTAGCTAGAAAGCATAAAAAGTATTATGAGATTCTTAAAATTATGCATAAAAACAATGATTCATAACTAAAAAATAATTACTCCAAACTGATGAAAAACTTATACAGAAAACTTCTTTCTATTGATTATCTATCTATTCCCTCCCCCCTCCTATACACACACAAAAAAGTTGAAAAGTCACTTTCAACAAAAGAAAATCATTTTAAATAAACACACATATATGAATGGGAAAATTGATTATAGACTGTTTTCTGTTTTAAGGGTTATTTATCCCTAATTATTTTATTTTAGAAATATAGAATACAGACAAAAAAAAAAAAAAGTTATGCCAATACAGCTTACACAATATTTTTACTGGAATATTTCTAGCAAAATTAACTAGAAATAAGCTTTATATTATTTATTCACAGCCTTTCTTTTTTCTTTGAAAAATCTTTATAAATTTTAGTAAATTGGATAATAATAGGATTCGAAATTAGGGATGAAATGGATATCCAGTAAATATCCAGTACCCAGCTGAATTTTAATTATTTGACAGGCTACCGGATATTAGCTCTCTGGAAACAGATATCCGATAATTTTAAGCCAGATATCCGGGGGTAAAAATTCAAGTTTAAAACACCCTCGGATGAAAATTAGATTTTATTGCGACAAAAAATAAATCCCTTTTGTTTATTACATCAGTTGTAGCTTGTAAAAGGAAAACTAGTGTGTTATGGCTACCACAAGACTTCCTTCTATATTTTCCTATACAAATTCACTCTGAACAAATAATTTATAAAAACTATTATTCATTAAATTTAGCTACCACGACGAATGCACCCGATTTTCACTTTAGAGAAAACTAACACTAAATGAACAGTTTGTTTCCAAAAGGCATTAAGTCAAAATCTTCAAAAACTGACTTTTCGATGCAAAAGATGGCACATGTCTAATAATGTCTAATTCCAAACAGAGTTTAGTCATATTGAAAATAGAGGGTGAAATTCATGTTTTTTTAAGAAAAGAATTAAGTCACAAGTAAGTTTTGTACTGAAAGGGATTAACTGAAGCTTAACCAATTGCAGCATGTCATGAGATCACATGGTTTGTCTGGCCTTGGGTCAAAAGTCAAATGTACAGAAAAGAATGTTGTTGTAGGTTGTCACATTTAGTTTTTTTTTGCTAATTAGGTTAAGTTGGAAAGAATATAATGAGTGATTCGAATGAAGAAGCTGTGGTATTATCTCTGCCCTTAAAAACGTATAAATGTGATTCAAGTCTATGGAAAAAGATTTACAAAAAAAAAAAAAATAAATACTTTTACAAATATTCATCAAAAAAGGAGTGAATTACATTTGAATATAATGAAAATACCTTATAAACATTCCTTTGTTGTGAGCATATATATTTCAAACCCTGAGGATGAACCAGACATGATTTGAAATATATATGCTCACAACAAAGGAATGTTTATAAGGTGTTTTGATTATATATATAAAAAAAAAAAAAAAAAAAAAAAAAACTTTTGTTGTCATCTGGTAAACGTGGATCAGTCGCCTGCAGTTATATTGACAGTGTGTTTTGTAAAGCAAATATAATCACAAATGATGTTATCGAAGGAGTATTTATAGCCATGTGCAGAGATAGTGATAAACAGTGACAAGATAACTTTTTGTGTTCTCATATGAAAATTACACCTACGAATGCATATCGTCCATGGAAAAATGAACCAAAACTAAGACAAATGTAAAGTACTTTATTCCTAACTATCAGGCAACGCCCGCTTCGATGGTCCCTATTTTTAAATGAATCGCTATAATTACTGAATTCCCAAAATTGCATTAATTTTCATCACGTGAAAAAAAAAAAAAACAGAAAAAAAATCTTATTAGGAAAAATGTCGCACTGGGTTCTCACTGCCTTCGGAAAAAATTCCCAAAATGCTCTAACTTTTATTTCTATTATTTTCCCCCTTCGCCCCCCCCTCCCGTCTATCCTAATAATTTTAAAAATTAGAAAATATCCGCAATCGATTTGTAGGTATCAAAAACCTCTATATACCAATTTTGAATGATCTAACTCTATTCTATTTTTTTTGCCCCTCCGCCCCCCCTTCCCGGCCCTCCTAATAACTTTACATTTTCAAAAATATCCCCATTCGACTCGCTGGCCTCTAAAACCTATCTGTACCAATTTTGAACGGCCTAACTGTATTTCTATTTGTTTTTGCCCACCCCCCCCCCCTTCCCGCTCCTCCTAATAATTTTACATATTCAAAAATATCCGCAATCGATATGTAAGTATCGAAAACCTCTCTATACCAATTTTGAACAATCTAACTCTATTTTTATTTTTTGCCCCCCCTCTCCCCTCCCCCCTCCTAATAACTTTACACTTTCGAAAATATCCCCATTCGACTTGCAGGCCTTTAAAACCTATCTGTACCAATTTTGAACGGCCTAACTGTATTTCTATTTGTTTTTGCCCATAGCCCCCCCCCCCCAATACTGCCCCCCTTCCTCCCTTTTCTAATAATTTTACAAATTCGAAAATATCCGCAATCGATTTGTAAGTATCGAAAACCTCTATGTACCAATTTTCAACGATCTGACACTATTTTCATTTTTTTGCCCCCCCCCCCCCCCCTCCCTAAAAGGAAAAAAAAAAAAAAAAAAAAAAAAAAAAATCTGTTTTTGCAAATATTTTCAATAAGACGCTTGGTGTTTTTTTTTTTTTTTTTTTTTTGACATCTTTGAGCTATTACTTTTACTCGAAAATCCGTATTTTTCTAAATTTGCCTCCGAAAATCACTTATACCCCCTTCTCCCGTTAAAAATCCAAAATTCCAAAATCGCAGGCAACGATTTTTTCGTATTCAAGTCTAGTCTCCCCATCTGCAATTTCTTCACTGTGAAGTTATTTGGAGCCGAGTTATACTTATAAATGTGTTTTTGCCTTATGCGCCTCCGAAAATCTAATTTTTACCCCCTACCTACCCCCCTTAAAAATCCAAAATTCCAAAATCGCAGAAAATGATTTTTTTGTATTCAAGTCTAGTCTCCCCATCTGCAATTTTTTCACTGTGAAGCAATTTGGAGCCGAGATATGCTTATAAAGGTGATTTTTGCCTTCTCTCCCCCCCCGGGTGGGGGTGGGGGTATTTCGCAAAATTCCATCTTAGTGAGCGTCAGGGTCCTAAAATCAACCTTCTCACCAAAAATTGCGACTATCTCCCATAGGATCGCCACAGCCGTGTTGAGTCAGTGAGTGAATCAGTGAGTTTACTCTTTTATATATATAGATGATGATACAGATGCTCCCGTATGTGCTATAATATTTCAATCCATCTTCTGTGTAGGAGCAAGAGTTGGAAATATTGAAAATTTGTAATTAAAAATACCGCTAAAAAATATGATTCAGCGGTATTTGCGGTATTTTTAATTTGCAATTAAAAATACCACTAAAAATATGATTTAAACATAACCATAAAACCAAATCCGAATATATATCAACTAATCCGGAATGATAACGATCCAATCCCCCCTCTAGAAACCGCAGGAATATACCAAATTCCTTTCAATTAGTCAGGCAAAAAAGCAGTTTGCTACATCGTGGTCACCAAAAGAAAAATATCTACTAGAATCAGAGAACACAACAGCAATATTAAGTATGGGAAATTAACTACTGCCCTCCCTAAAGTTAATCAGAAAAATAACATCGATATAAACTCTAACGAAACTCACAAAATTACCAATTATAACCCGGATTATACGTATTATTGTGAAACCATAGAAATAGTCAGTAACCAATCAGCTTGTAACGGACACAAGTCACAAACAGATTTAGATAGATTGTGGCGCCATCTTTTAAAGAGTCAACAACAGAGGAATCAAGAAACAGTTTTGACAGCAGCGGACCACACTGATGGTTGAAGATGAAAGGGTGCATCTGCCCAGAAAGTACTTCAACCTATATCCTGAGCTTTATAAGGTATAACTTTAATTATAATTAAATATGCTCTGAGTAAAATTAAATTTAAGTATAACTTTTTGTAACAATCCTTTTCATCCCAAGTCACATGTATAGTAATGAGTATATTAGATTTGCAGTTATGGCAATATTAAACATAAAAATATTCTATTTGTTTGTGCAAGTTATATATATATATATAAGACACTTTTATTTAAATAAACTGTTTTTGTAAATTAAAATTATACTTAAAAAATACACAACAGAACAAAAAACGGATCTAATGCCGGATGTCCATATCCGGCAGGCAGAAGGGCTCTGGATATCTGATATCTGGAAAAATCACTATCTGTTTCATCCCTATTTGAAATTTAATTTCTTCTCAGAGAACAGAATCTTCAAGCAGTAAATCTTCAAGAGAAAAGTTCATAAAGGGACAGGAGAAAAATTACATTTAAAACTAACTGTCATAAGATCATGTCACATTTCTCTTATTCAATATTTTTAATTAATATTTTCCATAAAAACTATTTATTTAGTATGGGTTATTCCTTTTTAATGCATCTAAGAAAATAATGATAATGATAATCAAGGGTGATTGTGACTCAAGAGTAAAATCTCTGAAAATTTGAGTCTCAAATAAAAAAAAAAAAAAAAAAAAAATACGTGTGGCACTCGAGGACTGCCACGGTAAAGCTATTGCATAGCATTTTTTATCAACTTATGCAATTATAATTATTTATTTTATTTATGCAGTATCTTTTTTTCTTTGATATTAATTCAAGTTTTTTCTTTGATATTAATTCAAGTTACACTTTTTGAGCGTGGTGACCGATAAGAAAACAAATTTTTTTCTTTTATTGAATAAATGAGAATATATCCGCAATGAGAATATATCAAAAATATCCGCAATCGATTTGTAGGTATCGAAAACCTCGATGTACCAAATTTGAATGATCAAAATCTATTTTTTGAGAAAAGGTATTTTAATAGGTTTTTAAAGGCCTGCAAGTCGAATGGGGATATTCAAGCTTTTTCTTTGATATAATTTCAAGTTACACTTTTTGAGCGTGGTGACCGATAAGAAAACAAATTTTAATAGAGAAAAGGTATTTAATAGGTTTTAAAGGCCTGCAAGTCGAATGGGGATATTCAAGTTTTTCCTTTGACATTAATGAATAAGGTAACAATAATGATAAGAAAACAAATTTTAATAGAGAAAAGGTATTTTAATAGGTTTTAAAGGCCTGCAAGTCGAATGGGGATATTCAAGTTTTTTCTTTGATATTAATTCAAGTTACACTTTTTGAGCGTGGTGACTGATAAGAAAACAAATTTTAATAGAGAAAAGGTATTTAATAGGTTTTAAAAGCCTGCAAGTCGAATTGGGATATTCAAGTTTTTTCTTTGATATTAATTCAAGTTACACTTTTTGAGTGTGGTGACCGATAAGAAAACAAATTTTAATAGAGAAAAGGTATTTAATAGGTTTTAAAGGCCTGCAAGTCGAATGGGGATATTCAAGTTTTTTCTTTGATATTAATTCAAGTTACACTTTTTGAGCGTGGTGACCGATAAGAAAACAAATTTTTTTCTTTTATTGAATAAATGAGAATATATCTGCAATGAGAATATATCAAAAATATTCGTAATCGATTTGTAGGTATCGAAAACCTCGATGTACCAAATTTCAATGATCTAACTCTATTTTTTGAAAAAAGGTATTTTAATAGGTTTTTAAAGGCCTGCAAGTCGAATGGGGATATTCAAGTTTTTTCTTTGATATTAATGAATAAGATAACAATAATAAGAAAACAAATTTTAATAGAGAAAAGGTATTTTAATAGGTTTTAAAGGCCTGCAAGTCGAATGGGGATATTCAAGATTTTTCTTTGATATTAATTCAAGTTACACTTTTTGAGCGTGGTGACCGATAAGAAAGCAAATTTTAATAGAGAAATGGTATTTAATAGGTTTTAAAGGCCTGCAAGTCGCATGGGGACATTCAAGTTTTTTCTTTGATATTAATGAATAAGATAACAATAATGATAAGATAACAATAATGATAAGATAACAATAATGATAAGAAAACAAATTTTAATAGAGAAAAGGTATTTTAATAGGTTTTAAAGGCCTGCAAGTCGAATGGGGATATTCAAGTTTTTTCTTTGATATTAATTCAAGTTACACTTTTTGAGCGTGGTGACCGATAAGAAAGCAAATTTTAATAGAGAAATGGTATTTAATAGGTTTTAAAGGCCTGCAAGTCGCATGGGGACATTCAAGTTTTTTCTTTGATATTAATGAATAAGATAACAATAATGATAAGATAACAATAATGATAAGAAAAAAAATTTTAATAGAGAAAAGGTATTTTAATAGGTTTTAAACAGTGTTGTGCAAGTTCACAAAAAAAAAACGAACTAGTTCAAACTCAAGTTCATCGTGTAAAAAACGAGTTAGTTCGCGCTCAAACTCATGTCTGAAAGAAATGAACGCGTTCAGTTCAAGTTCATTTTTAAAAACGAGCGAAGCTCACTAAAAGTTCATTTTTACATACATTTTTTTTTTTTTTTAATTGATCTTATCCTCTGTGAACACTTTCATAGGTAATTTCCCTTTTTTTTTTTTTTCAAAAATTACTAATTACCATGAAAATTATTTTTAATTTTACGCTTAATTAAACTTATTAATTTATAATTCTTAATTATAACTTATTAATTTAATTGTGGTAAAAATTTATTTAGCAAACACTTCTGAATAGTGTACACACTGTTTTTGCATGGCTTTTTATTCTCAAATTTTCAATACGTTTGTTTATGGGCATGAGAACTTATTAATAGAAAACAAATTCTATCATTTAGAGGTTCCGTTGTTTTAAATCAGTGTTGCGCAGGACCGCGTTCATGAGTTTAATGAAAACTTTTTCAGTTTTGAGCTGAATTTCGCTCGTTTTTTAAATTGTGAACTTGAGCTGAGCAAAGTTCGTTTCCTCATGAATTTGAGCGGGAAAAGTAACTCAAACTCATATGGATTTTATTCCTTTGGGAAAAAATTTTTATATTCTTGGTAGCAATCCCGGGAAAAAAGGGCACCGGAAAAAAGGGCACCCGGAAAAAAGGGCACTGGAAAAAAGGGCACCCGGAAAAAAGGGCACTTTTTCAATTCGCAAATCGCAAAATAATAAATATCAAATAATGATATATAAGAATGGCTTTCAAATTACACATTTAGAAATTTCAATTGATTTGGTAAAACATTAATTTAGTATATACCTCGGGGAAGATGGGGGGAGGGGGAGGGGGGGCAGAAGCAGATCGAAAGAAAACAATTGTTTTACATAAACTCTTACCGATTTTAATGAAACTTTGTATAATCACGTACAATTTGTGAAAAAATTACTGTAAGTGTAAGGCAAACTTTAGGGGTGGGGGGGTTAAAGAGGGAGGTGCAGAGAAAAATAAAATTATCTTTTATATCACAGTTTTACCTACTTTAATGATATATTCTATAACTATCACTAACTTTTTATGAAGATCACAGTGAGTGTACTATATACCTGGGGGGAGCAAGGGGGGGGCAGATAAAAATAAAATACATTCTTCTCATATTACTCTATTATTGATCAAAATTTTTTTTGTACAATCACGTATAATTTATTAAAAATTTACAGTAAGTGTCAGACATACTTAGTGGGGGGTGGAGGGGGGCGTTTAAACAGGAGAGGGGGGAGAGGAAAATAAAGTGATTCTTTATATCACCATTTTAGCGATTTTAATGATATATTCCATAACTACCACTTAATTTTCATGAAGATTACAATGAGTGCATTATATACCTGCGGGGGGGGGGGGGGGGGGGGAGGCAAGGGAGAACCGATGGAAATATAATATATTCTTTAAACTACACTATTATCGATTTAAACAAAAACTTTGTATAATAGAATACAATTTGTGAAAAAAATCACAGTAAGGTCAGACATACTTGGGGGGGGGGGTTTAAGAGAGGGGGGACAGAGGAAAATAAAATATTTTTTATATCACCATTTTACCGATTTTAATGACATATTCTGTAACTATCACTTACTTTTATGAAGATCAAAATGAGGGTATTATACATTTGGCGGGGGGGACAAGGGGGACGCAGATAGAAGTAAAATATATTATTCTTTAAACTACCGCATTGTCGATTAAAAAAAAATTTGTATCTACGCAATTTTCTGCTCATGAGAAGTTACAGTGAGTGTACACATATCTGGACGATTTGCTAAGAGGGGGCAGAGTGAAGAAAATGTTTGTTTTTATATAACCATGCTACCTACTAACTTTGTACCACTATCACTTTCATTTTATTAAAATTATAGTGAAAGTTAACTAAAGTTGATAAGGGGGGGGGGGGGGGGGTAGGGGGGGACAGATGGAAAATAAAATAATCTTTTTAAACAACACTTATTATCGTTTGTTTTATTGTTTTATTTGCATTTTGCGTAAGTATCAAATACTAAGGGCACTTTTCTTAATTCTCCTTGTAAAAACTCATGCTAATCATCAACGAAAGCGTAAGTTTTTTTATTTCTACGTGAGGGGGGTGGATGGACAAAAGAGACAGATTAAAAGAAGAAATTTCATTTTTGAGCAACTTTTTTACAGATTTAAATCATACATTGAATTTTTGAGTACCTCCCTGTAATTTTTCATTAATACTAACTGATATTTACACAAAATGCAAATAAAACAATAAAACAAACGGTAATAAGTGTTTTTAAAAAGATTATTTTATTTTTCATTTGCCCCAGTACCACCCCCCCCTTTATCAATTATAGGTAACTTTCACTATAATTTTAATAAAATGAAAGATACTCGTACAAAGTTTAATATAAATATGTAGCATGGTGATATAAAAACAAATATTTTCTTCACTCTGCCCCCCCCCCCTCCCCGTAGCAATTCGTCCAGATTGTGTAGACTCACTGTAATTTTCATAAGCAGGAAGTTGTATATATACAAAGTTTTTATTTTTAATCGAGTATACGGTAGTTTAAAGAATAATATTTTTTACTTTTATCTGCGCCCCCCCCCCCCCCCAGAT
Organism: Salticus scenicus; assembly: GCA_963930645.1. NCBI lineage: Eukaryota > Metazoa > Arthropoda > Arachnida > Araneae > Salticidae > Salticus > Salticus scenicus. The sequence continues at coordinate 199,476,916 of OZ005652.1, forward strand.
GTGTAATACACTCATTGTGATGTTCATAAAAAGTAAGTGATAATTATAGAATATATCATTAAAAAGGTAGAACGGTGCTATAAAGATAATTTTATTTTCCTCTGCCCCCCTCTTTAACCCCCCCCCCCCAAGTTTGCCTGCCACTTACTGCCATTTTTTTCACAAATTGTACGTGATTATACAAAGTTTCATTAAAATCGGTTAAAGTTTTTGTAAAAACAATTATTTTCTTTCGATCTGCTCCTGCCCCCCTCCCCCCCGAGATATATACTAAATGAATGTTGTACCAAATCAATTGAAATTTCTAAAAATGTAGTTTGAAAGTCATTTTTTAAATTCATTAATTGATATTTATTATTTTGCGATTTGCGAATTGGAAAAGTGCCCTTTTTTCTGGGTGCCCTTTTTACCGGTGCCCTTTCTTCCGTGCCCTTTTTTCCGGGATCCATACTTTCTACCTTTTTAATCGCAAGAGAGGACGCATTTCTCGCAAGAGAGAAACGCATCGGGTCGGGTGATCGTTTATTACCTGCTTTGCTGGTCGGGTGCAGGTAAAATTTGCATTAATTTTTATTCACAAAATGTTTTCTCCGAAGATTGTTTTTTGCTTTACTAATGAATCTAAGCTTTTAAATGAAGAGATTGGATGACATTGTCTTCCTTCCTAGTAATTTAAAGACATGACTGATAACATGAATTTAATTACATTTACCTAAATATTAATACTTAACGTTTAAAGCTTTATATGGAAAACTGTTTTTTTTTTTTTTTTTTTTTTCCGACCTATATTTGCTTCCTTATTTTACTGTCAAAATACTTGGAACAGTGGATTTTTTTAAATATATGTTTTAATATGCATTTATGCAATTCTAAATGCATAGTACACTGCGGTTCAATATATATCGCATCTATCATAAAATAGAAAAAAAAAAATTTGATTGTAAAAGCCGAAAATGGAGGGAAAATAAAAATTAATTTCAATTATTATTATTATTATATAACATCATAAAACTTTTAGCATTTCAATAACATTTATTAATTAAAACCCGAATAAACTACTACATCAGAAACGCCAAAGAAAAATATTGGAAATGCAAAATTGGCGTTTCTGACGTAGTAGTTTATTCGGGTTTTAATATTCCAATGCTAAGTCTCCTGTTATTAAAATTTATTAATTGCCTCATGGACTTATTCATAATTTTTCTAGTACTTCATGTGACGCTTATTTTCATCTAATACAATGTTTGAAAAGGTTTTCAATATATATATATATATATATATATATATATGACTTTATTTCTACTATCTTATAGATTTATTTCTATTAAATCATTAAATTAAGAACTTAATATTAAAAATACACATTTAAGCAAAGAAGTAATTTATTTTTATCTTATACAAGACCTACCACGTTGCAAAGCAAACGACTTTGTGTGATTTTTATTCCCATGCGATAACGCTCATTTTAACCATTAACTATTCTTCTTATCAATGAAAAAAGGAAAGGGCTTTAGGCAATTGCTTTTGTGTACCAGAATTGCCCACACAACAAATCTCCCCCACAGACAAATCGGCGTATACCAGTCACAATTCTCAATACATTGGATTCGGCTTATAGTTCCAAGAAAACCACATGATGTCGAAAACATTTTGACCAAGAAGAACGAATGTAGATTCTAGATTCCTTCAAATTTTAGTTAGGGCATACAAAGAACGGGGGAAAATGCTGTATTAATAATGCGCATCATAATATTTATATGGTTTCAAATTTTACTTCTTTATTTATTTGTTTTATTAAACAAATAATTATTACTTATTTCTTTATTTGTTTTAAGAAATAACTATTCAACTATATGAAAGCGGGAAATTTTTATTGCCATTTTCATCTTAGATAGCTCCTAAAACTAAAATTAGAATTTTACAAAAATGATGATTATTCCATTAAACGCTGCCTTAAATATTTCAAAACTTATTTATATTATATGGTTATCGTTTCTCGTAACTAAAAATATACAGAATCTATATAAAATATTTTCAAAATCGTAAATATTTATTAAATAATAAATTAATTAATTATATAAAAAAATTGCATCCCATAAAATACAGACAATTTATAAATATTTCGTAAAATACGCAACGAAATTTTGCCATTCTTTGATAACATAATTTCCACAAAACTTTAAATGTAATTAAATATCACTATAATATTACACTCGAATTGCAAATTAATATATGTGCAAATGCCTTCAGAGCTGCTAGACAGGAAGTGCTGGGTTCGATTCCCAGGTCGATGATATAAAAAAAATTTCCTCTCCCCCGCATCTTCAGCCCCCGAAGTATGTGTGACACTGTATTTTTTTCATAAACGGCAAGTGACTATTAGACAAAGTTTAATTAAAATAAATAAGAAAGTGATATAAAAACAATTATTCGCTTTCTGTCTGCTCCTAGACACCCCCCCCCCTTTCCCCAGGTATATACTAAGTAAAAATGGTACGAATTTAATGATTGAAATTTCTAAAAATGTATTATGAAAAATCACGCTTTAAATTCGTTATTTGATGTTTATTGTTTTTGTGAAATGCAAATTGCAAAAAGTGTCCTTTTTTCCGGGTGCCCCTTTTTATGGTGCCTTTTTTCCCAAATGCCTTTTTTTTTTTCAGGAATCCATTTTGCACAGTTATTTTCTTTTCTGTCCTTTTCTTCTTCTACTTTACTTTTCATATTTCAGACAGAAATATTTAATATGAGTTTGAGTTTGAATTGCTTTTTCACGCTCAGGTTCGTGTAAAAAACGAACTACGCTCAACTCAAGTTCATTATTTAAAAAACGAGCTAAGTTCAACTCAAAACTCAAAATTTTTGAGCTAAGCTCATGAACGCGTTCGTGCACAACACTGGTTTTAAAGGCCTGCAAGTCGAATGGGGATATTCAAGTTTTTTCTTTGATATTAATTCAAGTTACACTTTTTGAGCGTGGTGACCGATATAAAACAAATTTTAATAGAGAAGAGGTATTTAATAGGTTTTAAAGGCCTGCAAGTCGAATGGGGCTATTCAAGTTTTTTTCTTTCATATTAATGAATAAGATAATAATAATGATAAGAAAACAAATTTTAATAGAGAAAAGGTATTTTAATAGGTTTTAAAGGCCTGCAAGTCGAATGGGATATTCAAGTTTTTTCTTTGATATTAATTCAAGTTACACTTTTTGGGCATGGTGACCGATATAAAACAAATTTTAATAGAGAAAAGGTATTTAATAGGTTTTAAAGGCCTGCAAGTCGAATGGGGACATTCAAGGTTTTTCTTTGACATTAATGAATAAGATAACAATAATGATAAGAAAACAAATTTTAATAGAGAAAAGGTATTTTAATAGGTTTTAAAGGCCTGCAAGTCGAATGGGGATATTCAATTTTTTCTTTGATATTAATTCAAGTTACACTTTTTGAGCATGGTGACCGATAAGAAAACAAATTTTAATAGAGAATAGGTATTTAATAGGTTTTAAAGGCCTGCAAGTCGAATGGGGATATTAAAGTTTTTTCTTTGATATTAATTCAAGTTACACTTTTTGAGTGTGGTGACCGATAATAAAACAAATTTTAATAGAGAAAACGTATTTAATAGGTTTTAAAGGCCTGCAAGTCGAATGGGGATATTCAAGTTTTTTCTTTGATATTAATGAATAAGATAACAATAATGATAAGAAAACAAATTTTAATAGAGAAAAGGTATTTTAATAGGTTTTAAAGGCCTGCAAGTCGAATGGGAATATTCAAGTTTTTTCTTTGATATTAATTCAAGTTACACTTTTTGAGCGTGGTGACCGATATAAAACAAATTTTAATAGAGAAAAGGTATTTAATAGGTTTTAAAGGCCTGCAAGTCGAATGGGGATATTCAAGGTTTTTCTTTGATATTAATGAATAAGATAACAATAATGATAAGAAAACAAATTTTAATAGAGAAAAGGTATTTAATAGGTTTAAAAGGCCTGCAAGTCGAATGGAGATATTCAAGTTTTATCTGATCTACTTTATACACACATTTTACGCGTACAGCTATTCACTGTTGTACATAGATGATAGATACCTATACACCTATATACTTTCTCACAAACAGCTGCTTATGTATTCGTCCGATTTCGGAGCAGTTCGTCTCGATCTGTGCGAGCTTCGTACAGCCGAAGTCTACCGAACTGTGTTAGGTTTATTTTTCGTTACGGAATTTTTCGATTCGGTCGCCGCGCTCAAAGCCCGCGATAAAAGCTATACAATAGCTTAAAAAAAAAAAAAAAAAAAAACTGGAAAATCAAACGACACTCAAATAATTTAAACCAAGGAAGCCCTCATTTTTTTTGCATTTTGTATCAATCAGCCAATGAAGAAAAATATACAATTCGTTCACATATACCTGGCTGACAAATAATCAACCAATTAAAATGAAAATTGGAGCATCGAGCAGTAAGCACGAACACAGAACTTCTGATCTTATATGCACATTTATTGGACCAATGATTTATGTGTTTGTCACATTCGCAAATTCATATAGCAGGCACCTCAGCAATAAAAAAGATAAATAGATCTCAGGGAATAATAAGGTTGACTAGCAAGCTTTGCCCGCAGGCAGGTCGCTATTTTTATATGAATCACTATAATTAATGAATTCTCAAAATTGCATGTTATCACTCATAAACTTTCATTTTTAAGAAAAGAAATTTAAAAATAATAATAATTTCAGGTTGGGTAAAAACTTGCACAGATTCCCTACTGTCTTCAGCAAAACAGACCCTTACATGCTGGTTAGGTTGATTTATACTTTGAAATTGTTTAGTGCTTAATCATAAATGAGCTGGAAACAAGTCAACCTGTGTAACATGCATTGAATCCATTTGAATTTTAAAGTGACACTAATTGAATGCACTTTTTATCTATTGTCAGGTTAGATAAATAGTTTAATTTATCTCAAGGCTCCTTTTAGCAGTTTTGTAGTTCTCACTGCAGTTCACACCGAAAACTTTTTTTATTCAATAATGAAATAAATTATGGCAAGGATAAGAAAGTTTTAGAATCTTTGACTCCTTTAATAATATCTCAGAATATTATGGGATTCAGATTTTTCAATTTTTTTCAAAGTTGCCATCAACTTAGTTAAAGTACATATTTTACATATACAACAAAGTACAATTTTTACAAAATTAGGATGTTTAAGTAATATGCATTTACAAATTCCCTGATACTTCCCTGTAATTTGTATTTTTTTCCCCTGATAAAAATATAGCCAGCCATGCCTTTTTTTTTTTTTTTTTTTTTGGTGTGGTTGATAATTTTTATGTAGTTTGGATAAATCTATCATTTTTAGAAATTTATCATATTTTATTCCTTTTATTTTCCTGATATATTAGTTTTTCTTTTCTTTTTTTATAAAAATAAATTTCTGGATGATTTCCTGATATTGCCAGATGTTAAACGCAAAACTTTTAACATTTTATTTATAATTAGCAAATTGAAATAAGTTCCCAACTTTTCACTATCATAAATGGACCCTTATAAAAAGTGTTCAAGGGATGTTGAAATAAAATCTGAAATGATTTATTAAAAATCCATAAAAAATATATTTTTTAATTAATGCTCTAAAATATTTTATAATAAACCCTAAAAATATTTACTCAATAATTCCTAAGTTGTATAATAAATCTTAAAACATTTAATAGATAAATATTTAAAATACTGCTTAAAAAATGCTCTGAATTATTCCCAACAATATCTGAAAAATATTTTTTATCTCTAATATTTCTACATTTTCAAAATAAATTGTTTCTCTCTTAATATAAATGCTATTATATCATCATTTTCTTCCAAGAATTCTCTTGAAGTTCAATTTCCTGCTTGATCAGAAGTATGAATATGCAATTTTCAAAAAATTGCATCACTTTTAAGTATTCAAGGAAGAATCTTTAAATTTTAAATAAATCAAAAATAAGTAACGAAGATAATTCAATTTTAATAAGTTTAATTTTCTTTCATTTATTAAATCAACCTTAAATAAATTTATTTATAGTGAACTATTTAGGCATGCATTAATTTACGAGTACTTTTGAATCTATTGTGGGGGAATTTGGAAGAACGCTCACTCACACTTGGAACTCAGACTCACTTTGGCCATTAGATCAAGTCATTGCAGCAGTTTGACATTAATATTAATTGTTAAAATTATTCCAATCAAAAAATTAATAACAAATAGTTTGATTTAGGATTATTAAGAATCGTGCTCAAATAATCTAAAAATATTATTAAATTTCCTAATATTAATATTTCGCTAATTTAAAACGATGACGTCATTTCAATTTTTTTTTCTAGAAAATTCTATTAGCTCTGCACACGCTGAATTCAAAATAGCATCCCTTGAATTAATAATAAATCACTCTTGAAAGTAGTTAATAAATTTTTCTTCATCAAAAATAATTTAATTTCACCTTATTTCATTAACTTTTAACTTGAGCAAACAATCTTAATAAAGAATTTCTTTAAAAACTATTTTCCCCGCACATCAATCTAGAGGTGTGTCGGTCTTCACGAGCAAGATTTTGGGATAGCAATGCACTCTATCTCTGAAATACAAGTGTCGAGTATGGTGAAAATTTTTCGCCAGGCCGCGGCACAGTCACTGGCCATTAGAGTCAGCGGTGTTGCGGTCAGGCCAGTTATAAAATTTTATCGCCTTATTTTGCAATTTTGTGTTTTAATAACCAACATATGATTTTTACTGATGTCATTTGAACCTCTGTATGTATCCCATATTCTATGGATATATGTGAATCTTCTGCTACTAACGGCTGTGTACCATTGTTGGAGCTAAGAGGGCCGATGATCAGATCAAGTATCACCTATATTGCTGATAAGTATGAATATATTTCATGAAAATGTTCATTGATGCTCAGTACTATTATGAATTGGCTTTGATAACGAAATTTGTGGAGAACATAGTCCAATGCAGATTTGTGATGAACTAATAATCTGAAATGTGATATCAGCTAAGAGCATACAGATGTACTTACCTGAAAGTTCTTTGATCTTTACATATTAATTATTGAATTGATGTCCTTCAACATACCAAGTATAACAATTGATCCTCCTCATCTAGAAATTTTATTTGTGTGACAGCTTGGTGATCATGAATAACGGAGAATCGCTGTGGCAGGTGTAATACCTTCATGTTTGTGCGCAAATTATTAAACAAACGATATCTTAAATGACCAGTTATATGATCATGTAATATCAACTTTCTTATGTAACACTTATTAGAAATAGAACTCTGCTCACTGCACAGTATTTTCTAAAATTGACACTTGTAATTCTGCATTCACATTGATGGATATGTATGATGAATTTTAATTCTCATTTACTAATTTTTTATTTCGTGCCGGCACTTTATTGCAGTATGCTATATCATGAAATAAAATGCATTTTCATATTTAATGGATTTGGAATTACTTAGTGTATTGTCTTATTTAGTGTGTGTACCTGTCTTTTTTGTTTGTTTGTTTATATGAAGATTGTGGATGTCAAGTTTTATTTTGAAAAATTTAATTTTATCATTTATTTTTCCATGAGAGTTATGCAGTGCACATTGCAAAGTACATTTAACTAGAATTTGATTACAGGCCATCTTTATTTATGATTACTATATTCTACATAGATTAAAAAATTCTAAAATTTTAATAAATACTAAAAAGGAAAATTTTAAACTTCCAATTTCAGATAAATCACTAAATTTTAATTTATTCAACATTTTATAATTGATATATTTTTTTTAATTCCTAACATTAATATTTTTATTTGTGATTTTACCTCAAAATATAAGTATCTCATCAGTTTTTCTTAAAACATCTTCCCTCAAAGAAACTTCGATAAAATCATATGAAAGATTAATAAGGCCTAATCAAGCCTATCTTTCTCCTGATGACAACTGTACTCCAGTGATGTCTCAGAGATTTTAGTTTTCAACATTTATATCTAGAGATGTTTTCAATTCCATATCATGTTGGATTTTTTTTTTCTAATCCGATAAAAAGTTTTTTTTTTTTTTTTTCAGAGTGTGACAACTATGCTTTGAGTAAAGTGACTTTATGAATTGTCACTTCGAATTTATTCAAATAATCCTAAGGATATAGAGATTTATCATCACAATTAAAGGAATATTGATTATCATCAGCTTGATCGTCATTAATGTACATCCAAAGTATGAAATTATAACATAATATCATGACAGTTGTGATTATACACAATGTGAAACATTCCATTGCAAGTCTCTAGCAAATCAGTGATATAATGCATGAAATAATTCAAAGAATCGATAATTAAAGAATTGTTTTCATATACTATTTGAATTTATATGAGATGCCAAAAACTTCCGAGTTTCAAATGCTAGAAATTGATTGTGTTTTATAATATCGATAAAACCAATGGCAACAAATGATATCCTACCAAGAATAAAAAAAATCTGGTGTGAAACAGCCACACGACTTCCATTATCCACTATTGCACATATTACATGCACTTTTTAGAGATAATGTGATCAGAAGACATAGAATTGACTTAATGAAATACACCTGACAATTTTCCTTTGAGAGAAAGTTAATATACGTGTAAATATGTGATATATTAATTACTGGATGAAAGAGATGACAAACACAGCACACAATGACGACTAGGCATTCTTTCAGAAGACATCTTTATTGCTTCAGTATTGCTAAGTCGGGACAGGGTAAGGCGAAATGGCGTCTGAATCCGACGCTCTGCCGATCCGTGGACGGCTCCATTGGCACCCTGGGCTGCCAAATCTGTTGGGGAGGCCTTGTAGGACTTACGTAATTTCAGAGGAAGATTGCAGCGTGGAAATGTTTAACAAGTCAAATTCGTGGCAAGAAGTGTCCGTTTGTTTAATGTTTGGGCTTTTATACCTAATTTTCGGAGCTGCTGATTGGTTCTGCAGATCGTCTGGGCTCTTAAAAGGAATTTTTGGGATTAATTAATATGCAGCTCAATGCAGCAAGACTTGCAAATTGCACTATCGTCAGCAAATTTCGACTTATAATTTCGTTCATTTTCTGATTTCTGAGTTATAAAGTCTTCTGCTAGGAAACAATCTTTAAAGGGGCAATTACAAATTATTCGCGATTATAAATTTGGTTAGCGATTTTCACACTTTTAAATTGTTTTTTTTTTACTAATTTAAAACTATTTATTTTTATCCCTTTCGTAATCCCCCCCCCCCCTCCCAAAAGCCGTGGGAGCTCACCTGGAGGTAGATGATGTTCCAGGTGATACAGATCTAATAATTTGTAGAACAGGGCTCGCGTTGGTGCGCTATAGCTCACCATTGTCCCGAATTTTAATGAAAGGGACACAGAATTTTTGAAATCGCGGGTCCCGAGGACCCGTAATCAAGTATTGGATTCAGGAACTTTTTCAGAAAATACTACTACTTAAAGAGAGGAGCTTATGTATGAAATAACCTGAACGATATTAATTTAAAATACAAATTACTCTTATTTAATGATAGAGTTGAAATGAACATTAAATAATGCATCTAAAGTATTAACTTTTATTATCATTTAAAAAAAAAAAAAAAAAAAAAAAAGAGGAAAAGAATTTTTAGATTCTTCAGCTAAATAACATGCACAAAGGGTAAGTTTTTCTTTATATATATTCTGTTGTTAGTGAGTTGTGCTTTATAATTCAAGGAAAATTAATAATAATAAAAATTAAAATAAAAAAACAAAAATCTGGAAAGTTCCAAAATCCAGAATATTTCCAATTCTGCTGATCTTAGATAATGGGTCCTATACTTTTTTTTTTTTTTTTTTAACCTGCTAAATGTAAGTTTCTTTCTTTCTTTTTTTTTTTTTTTTTTTTTTTTTTCAAGATTATTTTTATTAATCTTGTTTGAAGTCTATTGCTATTGTCAAAATAATCATAATTTTTACTTCTTTAAAACCTCTTTCAATTGCATTAAACAATTTTCTTTGCACTTTTTATTAATTTAATTTAATAATGTGCTGTTTTAACTACATAATCAAATGCAAGTTTAAGAAAGGTAAATGCTGATTTCATATGATAAAAAATAAGTTAGAAAGTTTTTATTTATTTTTTAAATGTAATGTTTCAAAATGTAAAAAGGAATTGTGAAAATCTTTTTGTGTTTGTGAAAAATATTAGAAGTCACAAGTCCCCCCCCCCCCCCCCCCCAAAAAAAAAAAAAAGTTTTTTCGAGGGGGGAAAAAAAGGTGTCCCCTTTCTTCAAAAACTTGACCCACATCTTTCATAGTGATGGGGTCATGGGACCCCACTTTTCAAAAGGTCAGCGCAAGCCCTGTAGAATGTTCGAAGTTGCATTAATTTGATTATTAAGTTGATTTTTCTCGATGATTGATTTATAAAGTCACGTCTGTTATTTTGAGATTTAAAAGTTTTTCTTTAATTTAATGCTGTTTAAAATAAATCTGTTGCAATGAGTTTTCTAATTTTTGAATCTTATGAATTTTCGCCACACAGCCAAATTCGTCCATTTAAAAAACTAAAAATTTTCATCTTCTGTTTGCTTATTATTTAATACACTATACCACAATTAATTTTAATTTCTAATAATAATTTAATTTTATACTAGAAATACAAAATTCTTTGAGAATTCTTTGTTTTCCAGGTTCCTGAACACCTTGAAAATGTATCAATGGATTCAAAAGTTACGCATGAAAAGTGATACTAATAGTATTGACATAATGTAAGCAGTGAAGTGACGAGGCACACCAACTTGTATTGCCGAAGACAGATGAAAAAGAAAAACAAAACTATGTTGCAACAAAGTAAAATTCATATAAAAATGCAGTTTGAATACCATTGTATTTTGGGGAAAAAAAGAAGATAACAATGAAGGAAACAAAATATTAACTTACAAATTAGAGGAGGTTCCCATTCGCCATCCATTTCATCATCCCTAAATAAAATAAACAAATTTGATAGTCACACTATTTCAGATTAGTATATTAGGCAAAAAGAAAAAAAAAAGATTAACATAAATTATTTGTAAGCAGGGTTGTTGATTTTTTTTCAAAAAAAATCGATTTTTTTTTATTTAAATCAAGATTTATTTGATTTTAATGCTTTTTATTATGTAATCATACATTATTGTACAACATTTGTATTTTAGTACGTGTATGTATATATATGCACAATATCCACACTATCAATCATTTTACTTAAATTATAAAAATATAAATAACATTCTATTTCTATAGAAAAAATCCATGTAGGTATTTATTACCAACATTTTTATTCAACATAGTTATCTTCATAATAAGAAGTAATTTTATAACAATCATAAATGCGGTAGTATGAGCCACTCAACTTCAGACTTTGACTTTGTAGCTACAATAATGTATTGAAATAAAGCAAAATCTTACCCACGGTATTGAACACATAAAATATTTTGGAAATGGATAATTTAATAGGACATATGACATATAACTGAAGCAATGTATTAAGAGAAAGAAAACTTTACTCATAGTTTCTAATAATAATAATAATAATAATAAAAATAAGGAATTAGGGATACCATTTTAATACTTTCACTTATTTATTTTGTTTTCTACATTTAGTGGGTACAATTCATTAAAACAAGCAGTGACAACAGCCTCGAATTGTATTTAACTGATTATATGTAGTTAAATTAAAAGGTTATTTTTTAAAAACTTTTTGGAGCCTTCAGGGCTTTTTAAACAGTACAATGTAAACTATGCTATTATTTTTAAATATCATATGAGCCAATGTTAACTGATATAAACTGGTACGAGAGCTAAATAAACAAGGAAATATTTTCTTTTTTAATTATCAACCACTAGGTGGGCAAAGGCGAACTAGAATATATATATATATAATATTAATCAATGAATTATACACTAATTAAATATTTACAATTCATACAACAGTCATAAGGTGGTGCTTGTATAAATAATTAACCCATTAACGCTCAGCGTCCTCATTTGAGGACAGCTAATAAAATGGCATGTATATTTTTGGGGGTTTGTTGGAATGATTTCTTTTTAGTGACAGTTTATAGCACTCTGAATGATCCCAGACAGTTTTATGTGTCTACTGTTAATTACTATTTCATAATTCGGATAGTTATTTTATGATTTTTCATTCGTCACACATATATTTGCTTTTTGCGCAGATATACTGACTTAAATAAAGTTGAATAATAATATATATCATAATACTTTACTTTCGAGGTCTTTTTCAGCATATATAGGAAATTAATCTGTTATCTCGAAGTTCTTTTTATCTGGAAGATTTTTCGCTGGAACACTAAATGTCCTCAAATGAGCATAAATTGTTAATTTAAAACTATTAGAAGAGTTTTTTAAATTTAAAATATTTCATTCAAAATTAATTCAGGCATTAACAGGTTAAAATATAATAAATTATTAAAATATATAATAAAATTTATAAATAATTAAGAAAGTTAAGATATAACTTATTTTTGTGTTTATTAATGTTGCTTTGTAGAGATGAATCTAAAGTCAAGAAATGAGAAATATTAGCTCATCTAATGAAATATTTTGTTACATTTTACGAATTGTATTTTTAAATTTACATAAGAAATAATTAAATATCTCATTTTTTAAAGTTAGATAATCAATTACATTCCAATAAAGCAAATTTAAAATAAGTGATTTAAATCAGTGATTTTTTTCAAAAAAAAAAAAAAAAAAAATCAATTGATTTAAATCACTACAACCCTGTTTGTAAGTCAATAAATAGAATAACTTAATTAGAGTGACATTTTCAGTTGATAACTTTGTTAATTAAGATGATAGAAATTTCAGAATAGATGAAACATCATTATTGGATTATTCTATAAACGTCTGTATCTCTTACGACAATGAGGATCCTCTCATTCATGAGGAGATAAGACCACAAAACATTAGAGATATTTATTAATTTAATTCATTAATTTTGACTTGAGAACATAAGCTTAAGTTTTTATATATTTCTGAAAAATTATTTGACATTATGCACAGCTAAAATTTTAACAGAGTGTATTTTTAAATAATAACACAACTTTTATGTTCTAAAAATCTGGAGTGACTCCACTCAAATTTCCGAGCATTAATTAATGGTTGTAGAAATGAATTAAAGTAAAAGAAGTCCTTAAATAAACAAAAGACAAAATTATAATAGGGTGTTTCAGTATTTTTCTCGATATAGCATGTTGTTTACTTTAATGCTATTGCCCTTCAAAAAATATGAGCCCATAGATCATAATGATAAAGAAATTTGGTTGTATCCCTGTAAAAATCTATAAGTGCTAGACTCACCAAAATCTGCATAGTTTGTACGATGGTGATTTGTAACATGTATATAAATTTTCAGGTTAATCGGATAAGGCTTTTAGACGCTATCACACTTTAAATAATTTGAGCCCATAAGCCCCAATGAAAGAATTTTTCTTAGTCTTCCTGTACAAAAAACTATAAATAAGCGCTAGATTTCCAAAATTCATAAAATTTGTATGACAATTACCTATAACATGTATATAAATTTTCAGCTCAAATGAATACGCCGTTTAGACTCTATCACACTTTAAAGAATTTGAGCTCATAAGGCATAATAATAAATAATTTTTTGTTATGCTCCTGTAAAAAAAATACAAATGCTAGATTCACCAATTCTATACTGTTTATGTAACAGTGATCTATAACATGTGTATAAATTTTCAGCTCAATCGAATAAGGTGTTTAGACGTTATCATACTTTAAAATATTTGAGCCCATAATCCATAATGATAAGGAATTTTTGTTTGTGCCCCTGTAAAAAAACTATAAGAGCTAGATTCATCAAAATCTGTACAGTTCATGTGATGACTTATAACACATATATAAATTTTCAGCTCAATCGAATAAGGCACTTTTGGGCCCATAAGTCATAATAATAAAAAAATTTTCTTTATGTCTTTGTAAAACATAGTGCTAGATACACCAAAATCAATAGGGTTTATGCTACAGTGACCTATTACATACATACCAACTTTCAGCCCATTCAAACAAAGCGTTTAGACACTATTGTGCTCGCCTACATACATATATATATATATAATAAAGATGATCTATTAAGCACAGCAGAAGCCAAGCAACAGATACAAGACCACTGAAACACCAATGACCAACAAGATAAAAAAAAAAAAAAAAAAAATCATCAGTGGATGAAATACACTAATGTAAAGAAACCAGATCTATTAATTAACAGCCTGCAAAACAAACGAATCAATAAAGTAAAACAACAAATCTTAACTTAAAACCATAAACTTATCAAAATTAATGAAAAAACAACCTAAGAAACATTCGCCATATAAAAATAGCAAAAATAATTTCAGGCGACCTCAAAATATGTACAAACACCAAAATCTTAAAGTCAGATTTTTTACATAATTACAATACTTTCCTTACGTATGTATGTTTGGAAAGTAAAAATTAGAAATACTATAAAAGCTTCTACAGCCATTTGAGATTATCATGATCAGTAAGAATTTTATTTTATTTTAATCAACTATTTAAATCCTTACAGAATAAAATTCTTTACAGCAGCATTTTTGCAATATTATAAAACTTAGTTAACACAAAATAATATAGTATAGATATTTGAAAGACAAAGGTTACTAATATTTTTTTTATTAAAAACTTCAATTTTAAGATACTAGCATACCATAAAAGATTTTTTAAAATCTTACCAGTCAGATGGTTTTTCAGCATTTGGATCTGGAATTAATTCAGGTTCATCATCTAACCACCCAGAAGGTTTTCTTGCATTTGGATCTTGAATTTGCCGTGGAGCCTCCTCATCCCTAAAATTAGGATTAAAAATTTTCAAAATTGCTTTTAAATTATAAAATGTCGAAATCAATCTAATTATAAAAGCTTGTCCTCATTTCCTCCCAGTACATGCTGAATAATTTTTCTTTCTTTCTTTCTTCTTCTTTTCTTTTTTTAATTAAGCTTTTTAAAATTTATAAATTATGTCCAATAATGAATAATATGCAAAATTTATGGAATAAGTTTATATCTGATAGATTTTTTTATATTATGTATATTACAATATATATATATAAACAAACAAGAAAGAAATATTAAGATAAAATCTAAATTTCGTTATAGTATTTGAAAATTAGCATAAATTAACAAAATTATATCATTATGAAGAGACTCAAAAATATAATAGATGATAAATAAAACATTTGCCATCTAAGATAATGCATTTCTTAAAAAAAAAAAAAAAAAATGTAAATAAATATTTTTTACAGAAAATATTTATTTTATTTATTTTGATTATGGTTAACATTTTGATTACATTCCAATATCACTAACTTTAAATCATTTACATTAAAAAAGATATTTTTTTTATTTCTCTAAAAAATATTTTCTAGCAAAATTTTTAAGATATTATTCATGTAACTTTTTTTTTTATTCTTTGGTTTCCATTCAGAATTTAAAAGAAAAAGCATATTCAGAATTTTACCTGCATTGTACAATTTCTCTCTGTATATATCTTTCTTTCTTTTGAAAAGTGATTGCATTCCGAGTTTCAAAGCACTTCAATGCTTTCATATTTCGAGTTTAGTGTATTTGCATAGTAAATACATTGTAAAGATTATCCTTTTTAAATTCTTTAGATAATATTGTCCTTATGTTTGAATCTGCCAAGAAAATAATCTATTTAACAATAAGAACCGAAATACCATATTCAATGAACAAACAGATTAGCATTTGCTTCTAGAAGAGTACTTAATTTTCCCTTTCAAGGTTTTCTTCTACAGAAATTTCCCTCAAAGCCCTACTCTAGGGAAATTGCTAATCGTCACTTGATTCTTCCCCTCCCTTACGAAGAGTGATTACATTTGCGTTGACACTTGATATGCAAAGAAGGGGAGAAAAAATTTCTGGGCGTTTTGGTATTTTAAGCACCTACTGAAATTCCAGTTACGGTAAAGAAAGGGTTAATAACAAAATTCACACATACAAAAATGTAATTTAACAACAGCAACAAAGCACTAATAATCAAAACAAACAGGAATCAGAAAGTGGCTATTGGCATACAGCTAACTCTAACATTTCTTCTAAACATCCAATCAGACACCTGTTTATTTTAATAGTTATTGAAAAAAAAAAAAAAAAGTAAGAAGCATTCAAATTAGTTGTTTAAAATAAAAATTTTCTAAAACGGCATTATTTGTTTAGTGGCGCCATCTATAGTCATCCATCAAAACAAAAAAGAGGGAATTTGGTTTTCAAAGTCCGAATTAAAGGTGTTATACTTTATGTATATATCGCATTCCAACAAGAAAAGTAAAAAATAAAAAATAAAATAGCAATTTTGATTTTCTATCATCGGAAAATGTGCTTGAAGTGCTTCAATATACACAAAAATCTTCACATTTCTATTTCAAAATTTATCCATCTGAGAGAGGCAGTTGTGTCAGTTTTATGTCAATGCAAGTTATGCTTTATCCAGTTTCCCACAGGTTTAAAAAAGGACAGTGTACTGCTAGTAAAAGAGGGGCACTTTTTAGATTCTTGAGGACAATTTTGGATTCTTAAGGGCACATTTAACATTTAAAATGCAAGACATTTAATTTGAAAATCTAGATTTACATGTGGATACAAGAAAAAAATTTTAAACTTTAATTTTGCTTGTTACTGTATATGAATGAATGTTGATTGTCATATACAATAATTTTATTTATATTTATAACATCTATCTTCAGTTTGAAGGTTATTTTTTTTTACAAAAAGGTAGTAAAGGTGCAATTTTTTTAGATGAGGAGCAAGATGGGCGCAAATTTTGTGGATGAAGGGCAATAAGGGTGGTATTTTTTTTAATCAAAGAGCACGGAGGACACTGCACCCTCCTCAAAATGTCAGGGAGAAACTTTGCTTTATCATAACGATTTTCTCAAATACTGCATTCTTGTGCCACTTTTCTTGTCATTATGACATGCTAACACATGTATTTTGTTAAAATCTCATTTTATTATACATATCATACCAAGACAATAGTGACTGTAAATAATGTTTTAGACTTATACATTATTGTTAAAACTACAAAATAGTTTTAACATGGCTTACTCTATAATTCTGAATAAAAATACTCAGAGGAAAATGTTTTCAAAAACAATCATTAAATAGATTCTAAAAGAACGCTTTAAGAAAAATAATCTGAATTAAAATGCTAAAAATTTTTTTTAAAATAAAATCAAAATTAATAATATCCAGAACTATTAAAATAGCTTAAGATTGTGTGAAAAAATATATTCAAGAGAATATTTTCAGCTTCAAAATCTAGCCAGTTTCTTTTCCTCTACCTCCCGCAGAAAATAAAGAGTTTAACTTAGTGCATTCACCCCAGAGTTCCAAGGGATGCTCAAGAATTTCACTACTCCCGCATTTAAAATTTTCAAAATTCCCAGACTAACAAAATTCTGGAGGTAATCTTCCATGGAATTTAAAATGAGCATCACTTTGGGGTCCTTAAAAAAAAAAAAAAAAAATTAAAATTAGAATTTAAATGTGAAAAATATCATACAAAATTGAATTATAGCTCAAGCAAAAATATTTTCAAATAAAAGATTAAAGTTATAGACAGAGAATATACTTATAAAAAAATATTTTAATGTGCGCTTTTTATGAGGCGCAATAATACAGACGAGCAGGAGCAAGCGATGGGGAGAAATGGAAGCTCTGATGACAGAAAGAGACCACACAAGGGCATAAGCTCTAGAAAGAGGCCACTGGTAGCTTCTCCACTTCGGCAGGGAGGCATTGCATTCTGTCACGAGACCACTCTTCAAGAGGAAGTGACAAGTAACGGCCGCGATAGGGATGTGATTGAACAATCCTCTCCTCCGTAAACAAAAAACCCCAACTCTCAACTTACGATGATCTACCCTGTGGAGAAGTGCTGTGGGGTAATAGATAGATTCTTGCATCATCTGCTTAGGAAAAGTTATCGACATGATCGTACTAAAAGAACAAAGTTCCATCGTCTTTAGACGATAGTAGAATCTATTCCAGGACAGTTTATTTTTTGCAGAAATGCAATAGTTTATTTTTTTGCAGAAAAGCAATCTGGAAAGTTCTGAGGGAATGCCTGGTGCAATAACCCAATGCTCACGACAAAATCGCTATTGATGTGCCGCCAGTAGAAGCACGTTAAAAGAATAAAGAAACTCTTACCACTATTTTGCAGAATGAAGAAGAAGAGACATTTGTTGAAAATTAATTACTCTTTATTTTGAGTTTCATCAATAAGGCCTGTGACTTGCATCCATGCTTCGTCCTCATCAAACCGGTCTCGGTTGCTCCTCGTGTTAGGGATCGTTACATATTTGGAATCCACGTGCATCCGTGAGATGAGTCGAACGATTACCATAAAAATTATTAAGGACATTATATTAAATTATGTTGATTCGAAATACGAGTTTATTTCACAAGATTTAATATTTTATAGTTATAAATCGTAATTGTAATTAGAGGCTATCCTCACGCGGTAATAATCCACGAAACGCCCGAGGCGCGCGCGGGAGCGCGGCCACGGCGAATTTCCTACGCTGGCTCCTTCTACCAAGTCATCTCTAAAAGTGTCAGAGGATTTCTGCCTGCTAGTCAGCTTCCCCAAAAACGTCACGGCGCTCCGAGCCAATCGGCGACGATCCAACGCGGCAGCGTGCGCCGAGAGAGGGAGAGGGGGGTGAAACCTCATTTGAAGTTCCACGGAGGGAAAAATCAGCGCGTAGCCGGTAAGCTGACGTACAGGGGCGAAACGGGAAGATCGCTAAGCAGAGGAAATTTAAATTAAATGCTGTTAAATTAGAAGATCTTGTTATTAATGCAGAAAAATAAATCAAAACAATTAAAACGCTGTCGTGTTTCACGACACTCTCCCCAAAAACGGGATTTGAAAAAAAACAAGAGCTCAGGGAGGGAACGCCAAGACACAGACGGAGCAACCGAGGAGGTGGATTTGACGGGCATAGATCAGTCACCTACAAAGGGTTACAGGCCGACACACATAGTGTCTAAAAAAAATTGACATAACTTGATGTTACATAAAGAGCTGCAATATGACAGCATATAGGTAAGTATACCTCTTACAAAGATTCGATTTGATATAAATAAAATCATATTTTTTCTTAGTCTTGTGTCTTATTTAACGTTAACATACAACTCACATTTTTACATTCACATAACATTGCCATAGATTGTAGTTGAGAAAGAAAAATTGGTGTTTGCAAAAACGTACTACAGTCTTATTGAATTAAGTATGTCATAACATTTTGAAAAATAAGTCTTCATCTGTGAGTACAAACAACCATTTACGCTGAAAAAAAAACATATAAACACAAAAAAAATTGAGACCTAAAAAGGTATGGAAGGCATCTCTTCAACTCGGGAATGGGGCCTAGGATATTCCCAGATTGGAGAGAATGCAAGAGGACGGCGAACATCAGGACTACATCCCTGCAGGAAGATGCAATCCCGATACAACCGTAAGAAGGGATTAAAGGTAAGAATAACTATTATTATATTTCTTTTATACATATTGAAATAGGTTAGTTGCTAAAAAACAAAAGGCAATGAAAACAAAAAAATAAGAGAGGTGAATATAAATAAAAAGCATACATAAATAATTATGAACACAAGACAAGCTTTTCATAGTTGTATGAATAAAATTATTGCTGTAGATGTCAATAAAAAAACTTTTTTTTATATAATACATAAACATAAGGTCAGTGCCTTGTTTGCATTAATTCTGCCATTTAGAAAAACTTATTAAACATTTCATAATATATGCAATTAAATTGATGCCTTGGCAGTTCAATAAATATGTAATATTTGATTTAAAAGTACCCTTTGTATTACAGTCTTTATTATCACTAAAAGTTTCTAAGAAATTCATAGTACAACCTTTTCGTTCACAAGTACTCAATTACATAATAGTGATCTGAGTCCTGACGAGGTCTATGGTAAGTAATTTTTAAATAAGTAATACACACACAATAAAACATCTAGTATTTCCGAATAATATATATGAAGCATATAAAAATAATGAACTTACACAAAAATATATATATAGCTATAGCAAAGCCTAATGAAAAATTTTGAAATCGAATATTGATGAACACACATAATATAAAAAAAACAGATTAAATTGAGTAAATAAACATACACATTTTTTTTTAAAACAATGATATGTGTTCTGATAAGTATTGTATGAAAATACTGGTAAAAAGAAACTATCTGTTAAGCAAATTGTACACATCTAACTTTAAGATGCACTTGAATACATTGGTAATTAAACTAAAAAAAATGTCACATTTTAAAAAAACTATAGGATGTGAAAATATAAATTTGGGTTATGACGTGTCGTTAACCCAAAGTAAAAACGAAATGTGGAAGTGTACGTGTAACCATAAAATACTATTGAAGAACTCACAATAGTCACAGAAGTGAACTGCATAATAAAAAACAAAGCACGAAAACAAATGAAATGTGTTTATGTAAGTGAATTGGGAACAACAAACAAAAATATTGAGAATTTAAGTCTGTTAAAAAAAATAAGGTAACATGTGAATATTAGCACTAAGATTGAATAAACAAAAAAATTTGTCACATAACATAAATAAATCTATTGCTTATGAGAAAATGTCATATTATAGGAATGTGTGAAGTGTAAATAAATGCACAATATTTCCAAAGTAAAATTGAAAAGTGTGGATGTGTAAATGTGAAAATCGTGTAAAAGTTGGCCTAGTATATAAAAACTATGAGAAAAATACAAAGATAATTAACCAAGTTGACCCAATTGTGGAAGTACAAATGAACAAAAATGTAGAGTAAGTGGATCTACTGATGGTAAAAATTGGTCCTCTTATGTGCAGCTCCTGTATAGACCATAAACAATGCCAAAAATGAACATTGTACTTCACATAAGAATCAAACCCGAAAAAAATTTAACTGCATATAGCACAAAATAAATCAACTATTGAATATGTGAATAGGAGTGTGCAAGTAAGAAGGAAAAATATTCCCCTATTAATGTACATAAACAAAATATCCTAAGGTTAAATAAATAAAAACTATTGAAATGAATAAAAAAATGTATGTTAACAATATTAAACGGTGGTCACTGCCTAAACTGCACGAATGACACAATACCGCATAGGTCTGTCCAGCAGTACCATCGTGTATTGTCCATAAACAGGAACCGTCATTCCCATCAATGGGTTGCCAAAGAGTGCAGGAAAGGAGAACCACATGAAGAGCTATTATATTAATGTAAATCAGAGCACCTGAAGGCTCGAAAGAAAAACTATTGCAATGAACTAAAATGAACGTGTATGTAATAAGGATGAAATAAAATTCACCTAATAGATAAATAGACAAAAGCAAATCAAGAACCATGAAAGAAAACAGAAATCAACTCATAACAATCTATGCAATCTCACCACCAAATTGCCTCCTCCAAAACAACTGGTGAATGTGAGTGAAAATGTGTAAAGTGTATAAATTGTGAAAGGTCCAGACGTTTACACCGCCAAAATAAATGCTGTCCAAAATGTGTGAATATAAACTATTGAACATAGTTGAATAAGTCGAAGTCCAAAATCTAACACAGAACAAGAAAAACTAAAGCCTAAAAGTGTAAAAACAAATAAATAAACATAACTAAAGTTAAATGAATGTAAATAGTTGTGAAATGAACATGTATATTGATGCCTCCTAACCCAATGCATTATAGTGTGCAGGTTATATGGAGATTTAGATAAATAAATTGAAGTTTTTGGAAAATGAAAAAAAAACGTTTTGAAAAATGAACAAAACAAATAAAGGTAATTGAATGTGAATAAATGTAAATAAAAATATTTTGAGGACTCCTAACCCAATGCATTGAATGTGCAGGTTATATGGGGATTTTAAAAATGAAATAAAGTTTTGGAAATGCAAAGTACAATTGAAGTTATGTGACGCACAAAAACATAAATTGGAAACAGAAAAAAACTATATGTGGAAAAACACAAGTGAGTTTTACAAGAAACGTATGTGTAAAATTGAAACATTTTTTTTGTAATGAAATACAAAGATTTTTAAATAAGTGACATTATAATGTGAGAAGCCAAAAAAAAATTTGAGGTTTAAAAATAACGTAAAGAGCTTACTTTTACGTAACAAGTCATTCTATTAATGTGAATGTAAATATAAAAAGAATGTGAAAAAAAATCTTGTTTGTGTAATTGTTTTCTTTTTTTTTTTTTTTTATATATATAACTGACTGGGAAAAGAAAAATACAAAAAAAAACTTAGCTATACCTAAAGTTTATGCATAAGCCATAAGATAATTCACTCATAGGAACATGTGATAAATGAGAAAAAAAAATATAAATACACTAAAATTCAGACCTTGTAGCTATTATAAATTGGCAAAAAGGTAACATTAAAAAATAAAAACAATGTGTATCTATGATCAAGGTTACGTAAACAATAAGTTAAATAACACATAATTTTTTTTTTTTTTTTTTTTTTTTTTTACGTAGTATGGCTTGATGTAGAGCCACCACGAAACTCAAAAATTAAAATGAATGTGAGAATATATGAACAAGTCTAAAAAAAATATATATAGATAATCAATAACATAAATAAAAACACATAAATTCTCCGTGTCACCAAGCATGACGTAGAGCCACCACAATTAACTCAAAAATCAATATTACCTAAAATTGTGACTTAAAATTGGCTCTTTCCATGTAATTATAACTAAATTGTAAATGATCAAAAATAAAAAGAAACAAATGGAAAAATTAATTCACATTTTGTGATTTGTAAATATAAAGCAATATAGCTTATGATACTTAGAAAACTCAAGAAATATTTATATATATTTACACACAATAATAAATAATAAGAAAAATATGCAATAATTCAAAAGTATGTACGCAAAATCGATGTTAAATAAAAACAATTGTGAACATCTCTACTACTGGAGAATACATATATATAAAGCACACATATAAAAATTATTTAAAAAAAACTTTTTTTTTTTTTTTTTTTTTTGTTTGGCCGAACATTTCCAACAAAAAAACGAAATATGATGGTAATATATATATTTTCTTAAAAATAATACACAAAAAAAACTAAATACTTGAAGGTATATTAAATGGAAATCATTTAAATCGGACATCTATAACGTAAGATGTCAAAAAAAATAAACTGTAGCTATGAATAGCCTGTATGTCCGTTGAATAAATAATTTTTTTTTGTTTGAATATTTCTATTGTTCATATAGTTCGTGCTATAGGAGAGAAGAAATAAAACTAACACCCGTTAAAAAGGATACAGTAGGAATCAACATTTCAGGAGAACAGGTCTTCACCGTCAATCCTTAGATTGTCACCTCCTCAATATTTGTTTTAAAAAAATGGCCGGCAGTTCCAAGCTTTGAAGAGAGGACTCAAGGAAACATAAGGCGTCCCATATTTTCTTTGAGAGACACTCAAAAAGACGTCGATGGAATTGAAAAGCTTTAAGAGAAATAGTTTCATGTTGAATGCTATAAGTAGCATGCTTTTATAGCTTCTAAACGAACGTCAATTTATTGCATGTTAACAAAACGGTGTACGGCGAAGTGTGGCTTGCAGAGGCCAAATCCAATAAACGGAATTAACAGTCAATTTCCGGTAGAACGATGAAAAAGAACGAATTCTAAATACACTACTTTCCATCATGTTCTTCTTCAAATTTAGCTCAAAGTATTTGAATTTTTATCTTCTATTTTTCTAATTCCATTTTTAAAAAAAACAGGCACATCGTGCGAAAAAGACACGGTACCATAATGTGGAGAAGTGCTGTGGGGTAATAGATAGATTCTTGCATCATCTGCTTAGGAAAAGTTATCGACGTGATCGTACTAAAAGAACAAAGTTCCATCGTCTTTAGACGATAGTAGAATCTATTCCAGGACAGTTTATTTTTTGCAGAAATGCAATAGTTTATTTTTTTGCAGAAAAGCAATCTGGAAAGTTCTGAGGGAATGCCTGGTGCAATAACCCAATGCTCACGACAAAATCGCTATTGATGTGCCGCCAGTAGAAGCACGTTAAAAGAATAAAGAAACTCTTACCACTATTTTGCAGAATGAAGAAGAAGAGACATTTGTTGAAAATTAATTACTCTTTATTTTGAGTTTCATCAATAAGGCCTGTGACTTGCATCCATGCTTCGTCCTCATCAAACCGGTCTCGGTTGCTCCTCGTGTTAGGGATCGTTACATATTTGGAATCCACGTGCATCCGTGAGATGAGTCGAACGATTACCATAAAAATTATTAAGGACATTATATTAAATTATGTTGATTCGAAATACGAGTTTATTTCACAAGATTTAATATTTTATAGTTATAAATCGTAATTGTAATTAGAGGCTATCCTCACGCGGTAATAATCCACGAAACGCCCGAGGCGCGCGCGGGAGCGCGGCCACGGCGAATTTCCTACGCTGGCTCCTTCTACCAAGTCATCTCTAAAAGTGTCAGAGGATTTCTGCCTGCTAGTCAGCTTCCCCAAAAACGTCACGGCGCTCCGAGCCAATCGGCGACGATCCAACGCGGCAGCGTGCGCCGAGAGAGGGAGAGGGGGGTGAAACCTCATTTGAAGTTCCACGGAGGGAAAAATCAGCGCGTAGCCGGTAAGCTGACGTACAGGGGCGAAACGGGAAGATCGCTAAGCAGAGGAAATTTAAATTAAATGCTGTTAAATTAGAAGATCTTGTTATTAATGCAGAAAAATAAATCAAAACAATTAAAACGCTGTCGTGTTTCACGACATACCCTTATTCTGGTGGAATTCTCCATGTCTGATATGAAGGCAAATAACCAACTTTAAAGATGATGTACTTTATTTAACTTTATGCCAAATTATTATGCTGCGACTTATAATAAGTCAATTCATATGCTCAAATAAATTGAGTAGCCTGTCTATATAAAATTGCTTAACAGGCCAAATCACCAACTTTAAAGATGATGTACTTTATTCAACTTTGTGCCAAATTATGATGCTGCAATTTATAGTAAGTCAATTTATATGCTTAAAAATTTGAGTTGCCTGCATTTATAAAATCGCTTCACATGCCAAATCACTAACTTGAAAAATGATATATCTTATTCAACTGTGTGCCAACTTAGGATGCTGCGATTTATAATAAGTCATTTTATATTAAAAATCTGAGTAGCCTGTCTATGTAAAATAGCCTTACAGGCCAAATCGTAATTATTATTATAATATCTAAAATTGTACAAGAATAATCTGATTAATTGATTAATGAAGTGTGTTTCTTTTTAACATATTTTTATATGTACTTCTGTTATATTAATTACGGCCCCGGAGCTAGCTGTCATAATATGTGTTAATAAAATTTAATAAAATATTTAAGATGCATCACATCTGCTTTTCATTTCAAATTTGAGGTAAGATTTATTATTCCTTTTTAATTTCTATTGCAGCCATCTTAATACAGCTGAGTTCGGAGGATTTGAGATTATAAAATAAAACTATCATAAAAATAAAAGAAAATAAATAAATAGATAAAATAAAAGCGATTTTAACATGTTAGATTAATATCTCAAAAATAAATCTATCTCCAACCTCATCTGCGTTGAGATAAAATGAAAATAAAATTAATTCATAAATAAATTATTGATAACTAAATCACCATTAATTCACTATTTTATTAATCAAGTAATCTCATTATCATCATATATTATTTTTTTCTAAATATTTAACAATTATCTATGTTCACATTACTAAAAATATGTAATCGAGAGAAAAGAGCAATTAAATATCTTCATAATTTAAGTTTACAGGAAATGTATTATAGATGCGCAAAAATGATTTATAGATGTTCAGACATGTTAGAATATTTGCAGTTGCTTTTCTGAGTGTTTTATTAACTTTATATTTAACACAGTTTCTAATTTACTGGAGGAAAAAAAAAAGGGTTCTTTTAATCTTTATTTGCGTTTTTAATTTTTTTTTAAATTTAATTTATATATTGTTGAAGAAAATGATAAAAGCAGCATCTCTATCATTTTCATTATCTATTAAAAAGAGACTTGGCACTAGATAAATAGAGGACAAATTATTAACATCTTGAATTGTAAAAAAAAAAAAAAAAAAAAAAAAAGCAGATAGCTGTCTGAGTATTATTTAGCATATCTTCATCCACTGAAGACGGTATGCTAAATGCTACCAAAACAGCAGTCTGTTATTTAATTATTTCCTTAGCATCTAAGATGTTGATTATTTTTCCAGTATTTATTTTCCTTGTCTGTTGTGTAGTTTCCAACCCCTAATTTTTTAGCTATAATAAAATTTTGTTCAGTAAAAAAAAAAAAAAGCCACTAAGAAATATTTCAATAGATAATGATAATGTAAATGAGTTGCTTTTGAAAGTGAAAAGAGAATTTATTTCTAAGCTTGTATCACTTGAGATGTGTTACTTATTCTTAAATTCAATATACTTACCAATCATCAGGCTTTGTAGCTGTAGGATCAGGAATTCTAAAAAGGAAAAAAAAAAAAAAAAAAAAAAAAAAAAAATCAGATAATTGCAAATAATAATTCTAAACAAACAATAAAGAATGATGTAAATTTAAAACAATGTCAGCTATGTTCCTGAAACAGCATGAAGATCTCTGTAAAGATGCAAAGAAACAAATCTTCAAAATTCAAGATAAAAACCGATGAACTTACAATCTCACAGACATGAATAAGCACAGAAATATAATATAATCTCTTAGCAACTAAGCCCATGCAGTTTGGTCCTGGACTCAAGCTTAAACATAAGTTTCTCTAACTATATTAAATTTCTGTTCTAGGTTCTGTTCCAGCATGCAGCACTTTGGTGATACTGCAATATCTTTTTTTTTTATTGCTGTCCGTATCATTGAAGTACGATCCTACATTGCAAGTATTTCTCTTACAACAGTTACAGCTTGTACAGGCGGCATTTTGATGATCCTACAATAGTTACAGCTTCTACTTGCAGCACTTTGTTGATCCTACAATAGTTACAGCTTCTACTTGCAGCACTTTTGTTGATACTACAACAGTCACAACTCCTATATGTGCCTTGGTACCCCTGAAAGTTCCACTGCTTCCTTTTCTCCATTCCTTGATCCAACCTTCACCAGACTTCACAAGTTACTATTGCTTTTGTTCAACACGCCTCAATTTACCAAAGGACTTATAACAAAACATCCATATTTGAAGGACCATTAAAAATTTCAACTAGAGCAGAACATATGAAGCAATGGAACTATGATATCAATAGTATTACCTAAAATTTATTTATTTTTTAACACACACACTCCAGTAAATATAGGGTTTTTCAAAAGTCTGGATACATCAAAATATCTTGAAGAGAAAGCAATTTTTCTACACATTCATTTCAAAAGTTTTGTACATTCAAATGATCTATCAGATGAGGTATTATAGATGGGTCCTCGGGGCCCCACATAGCAAAAGCTCAATTTTTTTTAAACTGGAAACCTCCCTTCTGCTTCTCAGAACCATGCTAAGCATAAAAAATCTGTTTTAAAACTTTTTTTTTTTTCAAAGAACCAACAACTCTGATATTTATGTTCGAATAAAAGTTTGGAAATCTCAAATTATCCTATAAGGAAAGGAATATTGTTGATAACATTGAGTTCAACAGTTTTGGTCATTCAAATAAGCTTATAACATGAGGTATTACAAGTGGGCCCCCAGGGCCCCATGTGATGCAAATTCAATTTTTCAAATAACTAATACTTCCCCCCCCCCCCAGAATCATATTAAATAGAAAAAATCTGTAAAAACTTTATTTTTTCCCGCAAGATCCCGATTCTTATATTTGAAAAGAAGTCTGAAAACCTCGAATTATCTCAAAACAAGAAAGAAAAATCATGCAGAATGCATTGTTTAGTAACACTTTCCAACTGTACGTAATTGTTGTATCGAATAACTTTTAATATTCTTTGCCTACGTTATCACACAGCAGACAGAAGGACTAAAAAATATACAGATAGACTAATTCATTTTTAAATTACTCTTAGGCATTTTGGAAAGTGTTAAAAAGGCTTAACGAAAAAGAAAATGCAGCTTTTAGATTATAATTACAGCTTTTGATCTCTCTGAATATTTTGGTATAGCCCTGTAAATCAGAAAGTTAATCATATCATATTCTATACAAAACATTATTTTAGAATATTAACAATACATTTCAATATTTTTATGATTTATACAGTAGAAAGATTTTCAAATATAACTTTCAAAATATTCTGTCCTCCTAAAACGTAATGCATTGGCATTATTATTATTGTTTTGTTGTTGTTTTCCCTGTAAACAAACTAGTTATACAGGACCAATTAATGTCATTTTAAATGGGGAACATGCTATAAGGGAAAATATTTATAAAAATAACACTCATAGAACACAATGCTTTTGGGTGTCCCTGTAAACAAACAAGAAGAGCTATTCACTGCATTTTCAATATGGAACATCCGATAGTGAACTTCAATAAAATATATCAGTTTCGAGAAATTCCATAAATATTTACAGGAGTTAGAGGGCGGGCAGACAGACAGACAGACAGACAGATACAAAAACTGAAATCATATTCACACTTAAAAATGTTAGAAAATGTTAAAAAGGCTTAATATAAACGAAAGTACAATTCTAGCAATTTTTTATAATTAGCTCTTAATATAAATGGATATTTTTGTGTCACCCTGTAAATCTAATGCTAATTATGCTGTATTCTATGCAAAGCATTTTTTGTGCATATAAATAACATATTTCAATTTCCTAAAACTTTGTGGAAAGTAAAGTTATTAAAATTAGATTTATAGAAATATCTCTCATAGAACGCAATGCTTTGGAATACTTTTAAGTGTCCCTGTACATAAATCGGCGGTGATATTTCCTCCATTTTATACAGGAAACATCCAATAGTGAACTTAAATAACATATTTCAATTTCATTCAGATATGTCTACAGTAAAGGTATGAAAATATGGTTTAAGAAATACCTCTCATAGAACACAATGCTTTGAAATACTTTCGTTTGTCCCTGTACACAAATCAGTAGAGGTATAAACTCCATTTTCAATAGGGAACATCCGATAGTGAAATTGATTAACATATATCAGTTTCAAGAAATTCCATAAATATTTACGGGAGTTAGAGCTCGGATAGACAGACAGACAGACGGACAGGCAGATACACAAAAGTGAAATCATATTCAAACTTAAAAAATGTTAGAAAGTGTTAAAAACGCTTAAAGTAAATGAAAGTACAATTCAAGCCATTTTTTATTAATAGCTCTTAATATAACTGGATATTTTTGTGCCACCCTGTAAATTTAATGCAAATCATGCTATATTCTATGCAAAGTGTTCTTTTGTGCATATAAATAACATATTTCAATTTCCTAAATCTTTATGGAAAGTAAAGTTATTAAAATTTGATTTATAGAAATATCTCTCATAGAACGCAATGCTTTGGAATACTTTTGAGTGTCCCTGTATATAAACCGATGGTGGTATTTCCTCCATTTTATACAGAAAACATCCAATAGTGAACTTAAATAACATATTTCAATTTCATTCAGATATGTCTGCAGTAAAGGTATGAAAATATGGTTTATAGAAATACCTCTCATAGAACACAATGCTTTGAAATACTTTCGAGTGTCCCTGTACACAAACCAGTAAGGGTATAAACTCCATCTTAAACAGGGAACGTCCGAATAGTGATCTTGAATATCATATTTCAATTTCATTAAGATATGTCTACAGTAAAGGTATGAAAATATGGTTTATAGAAATACCTCTCATAGAACACAATGCTTTGAAATACTTTCGGGTGTACCTGTATAGAAACCAGTAGAGGTATTAACTTCATTTTCAATAGGGAACGTCCGATAGTAAACTTGCATATCATATTTTAATTTCATTAAGGTATGTCTACAGTAAAGGTATGAAAATATGGTTTATAGAAATACCTCTCATAGAACACAGTGCTTTGAAATACTTTTGGGTGTCCCTGTACACAAACCAGTAGAGGTATAAACTCCATTTTCAATAGGGAATGTCCGATAGTGAACTTGAATAACATATATCAGTTTCAAGAAATTTCATAAATATTTACGGGAGTTAGAGAGCGGGCAGACAGACAGACAAACCAAAGTCATAAACACTTTTCAACCTTGTTGGAAAGTGTTAATTAAAGCAATTTCGCTGAAGACATTGATTTGGAAAATTTTTATGCTTTGAAGTTATCTATCAGATAAAGTATCACAGACAGGACCCTTGGGATTCCTAGGGTAACCTAAGTAACACAAACTTTATTTTATTTTTTGCAGAATCATGTTGAGAGGAAAGAAGTTGCTCGTCAAGACTAGTTTTGCTATTTATATTTCGGCATTTGGGGCCCCCAAATTTTGTATTTTTGTGTAGAAGTCTGAAAAGCCCAAAAAATCTTGAAGGCAAAGACATTTCACTGAACACGCTAATTTAAAAAGCTTAGTGATTATAATCTCTCATATGAACTGTCATAGAAAGCTTGATGCCATTAGGGGCGGCAACACCTTTTTTTTTTATTAAATACAGTCATTTCCAAAAGTTTAAGACCAGTAGCCGATTTTCAGTATTTTTTAACACATTGCATCATTTGAGCAGATTCCTAAGTCATCTCAAGTGCTGATTGAATCAGACGCATTCTACTGCTATAAATAAAGGTAGCCGGCACGTTTATCGGATTTTGTCAGTCAATGCTGTTGTGTAATTATTGTAATGGGTAAAAAACCTTCACTTACGGTTACAAAAAGGTCAGCAATATTGACCCTGCATAAAATTGGGTTTTCTGAACGTCAAATAAGTTCGAGGGTAAATGTGAGCAAGACAGCTGTGCATCAAGCTATTAGCAAATTTAAAATTTCGGGAAAATTTTTGGACCTTAAGACAAGCGGTCGCCCTAGAAAAACGAGTGCACATGATGATCATGTGATAAGAAGGATGGTCGTATGAGATCCAAGAATCTCCTGCAATACGATTAGATATTTTTTGGCTGCAAAAGGCACCAATGTCAGTTTGAGTACTATTTCAAGACATTTGGCCAAAGATTTTGGTTTATCATCCCATAAACATGCAAGGAAACCTCGACTTACTCCAAGTATGAAAAAGAAATGACTCACTTTCGCCAGACAATATCAGAATTGGACAGTACAGCAGTAGAGTAGGGCCTTATTTTCGGATAAGTCAAGTGTGCAGCAATTTTTTGCACATGCTAAAAGTGTTCGCTCCCCAAAGGGAAAAAGATATGATGAGAGATATACGATTCAAACTGTGAAACATCCTCCAAGCCAAATGATATGGGGTGCAATGTCTGTGTCCAGTACTGTTAGTCTGTATTTTGTACCACATTGTTACGTGAAAAGTTGAAGCTTCACATGCGTGTTCATAAATGTTCAATTTTCATGCATGATGGGGCTCCGTGTCACAGGGCGAAGATTGTCAAGAAATATCTGAGGGTACAGAAAATCAAAGCGCTTGACTGGCGAGGTAACAGCCCAGATTTGAATCCAATAGAGAATCTGTGGAAATAAAGTCGCCAAAAAGCAACCATCCACTGTTACGACACTTGTTATTTTTGCAGAATTCCATTAAATCTGATTTTTTTATGGGTGGCCATAAACTTTTGCAAATGATTGTAAAAAACATATCAGTACTCATAAGATGGAGTTAAGTGGGAAAATATTTTCTACAATTTTGCACTATTTTACATGCATTAATTGTGCTATCTTAACTTTTGTGTGTATATATATATTTAATTGTAATATTGTATTATAATTTTTTTTTTCAATGCAGTTGTACACATTTAATCCTATTATTTTAATTTGCTGCATTTATTTTTCACTGACATCTTGAGTATTTTCAGGCGAAGTTTTCTGTAAAGTCATAAAGGCCGATGTAAAAAATTAAAATGTATTCTATGTCCCTACACAGATGTCACTGTGCGCATGACAACCACATGATGTCACTATGATAAAATGCACCTGTTCCTATTTCCACTCTTAGATCAGCAGTCAGTAGTTAAGAGTCAAGTGAGAAAGGACGTCTCCTCTAACTCGTTATGTATTATACATGCTTAAAATCATGTGTTGTTCACTTTTGTATAATAAATGTTTAATCATTAAACCAGTTTGTGTTTTTTCCCCCCATATTCCCACAGTAATGTAGACAGAAGTTACATTTGCCCCAAGCCACAAAACAAATGTGCTTTTTATTATTATTATTATTTTTTTATTATTATTTATTTTTTTTTAAGTGGCACATTGTTAAATTATAAAGAGCTCATATATTTTAAGAGCAAATTAGTTGCAGTTCATGATTAAAATATTCTAGAAAGATAATAGAATAATATAATAGAAAATTAGCAAAATGATGCCTAAACATGATTAAAAATATAAGAAATAAAAATGCTACTTGGAAAAACTTAAGACATTTCAGTTTTTAGACAGCTTTAAAATTACAGTGAGTAAAATACTGTTAGAGATAAATAATTATATTTAAGAAGTTACAGGAAAAATATGTTATTAATATAGTAGAGGTTTATTTTACCCAATACACAGCTTTGTCTCTGAAAAAATACATCATACTTTATTGAGTGGTCCAAAATTTGATCGGAATAATTTTATAATAAGCACTTCACAAATCAAGTTTAGTACAAACTCATACTACAAAAGTTGCAATAGATGTTAATCAAATAGTGAAAAGTACAGAACAACAGTTTCAATTGTCAGTCAATATGCAAAAAAATTTAATCTAAGTTTATCTACAAATAAAGTTTCACAGAATTCTAAGGATTAGTTATTGAGTTAGTGTCCACAAAAATTGTGTTCTACATACGAACAGGCTGGCAATGTTTAAATAAATAATCAAACTGTGATCAGGTCATCTAATTGCCACATAAATCAAAAGTGAAGGGGAAAAAAATAGAATCATCAACCAATACAGATTATTTTTAAATGAAAATATTTTAAAGAGTAAATTTTAAGACATGCAAGAAGTAAAAGAAACAAGTGAAAACTATTAATGAACTAAATCTTACTTACTTTTCTCTTTCATCCCAATCAGATGGTTTGACATCAGTTGGGTCATCAATCTCAGCTTCAGGATTAACAGGTGGCCTAGCATACACAGTTTTATTATATACGAGTAATTAGTTTTTACAACCATGAAAAATTATTAAACAAATGCAAAGTATATATTGTGTATGGGTGAAAGAAACATCTATGTATCAAACATTCATAAATTGTAAAAATTTACTAGAAATATAATATTCTTCATAAAACAACAAAATAATAATAAAATAAATTACATTTTCTACTTTTCCCTAACATATGGAAAGTTTTATTTTTTTTCTTTTTTAATTCCTGTATCACTAAAAGAAGCTGAATGTGTATATAAGAAAATTGTGTATAAATCTTGGTATTTATTCATATCTTTCTACTATTGACACTTCTTTAAAGAGAACAATAAAGTAACTATGCTTAAAGAGAGCAAACTTGTAATATTATGCAGACATATATATATATATATATTTTTTTTTAAACTTTGCACCAGCTGAATAATTTTTGCAATATCTTGGAGATGAACAACATTACAGACTGCAAGGGAGAGATCAGAGATATTGCTTTAACCTTTACAAAGTTGAGAACAACAAAGTTGCTAAGCTTAAAGAGAACAAACTTGTAATATTATGCAGACAAATTTCTTTTAACTTTGCACCAGCTGCATAGTTTTTGCAATATCCTGGAGATGAACAACATCACAGACTGTAAGGGAGTATTTTTCATCAGATATATTGCTTTAACCTTTACAAAGTTGTATATTAAAAACTGCATTAAGTAAAAGTTGTATACTGCATTTACTCTATTAATCTTAAAAAAAAAAAAAAAAAAAAAAAAATAGTGAACAATTTTTTTCAGAGGTTACTAAGTTTTTGTTTTCAGTAAAACAAATTCACTTTTGTAGAACAATATTTTTGTCTTAAGGTTCTGGATCTTTCTCTTCCATGACGATCAAAATTGTGATGGCATGTCTCTGGACCACCTCTAGGGGTGAGTCCCAGACCATTGCCAATTGCCCATTGCGCAGCACTAGTGCAACATAAAACCCAACCAACCATTCTGGATAATGCATCCTCAATGCATGAAACGTTACAGTGATTCTAAAGTCTTGGACAAATTTCTATTCTAGTAAACTTTTTATTTGCATTCATAATTTTATTATTATTATTATTATTATTTTTCAAAATTGCAACTGCTGAATGATAACTTATCCTTAATCCTGCTGAATGATAACTTATACCCTTTTATAATTCATATTTTACTAATTTCCTGAACTATAAATCATCAGTAATCAAGAATTAGGTAAAAATTACAAAATTTTCAATTAATTCCCTAGAGAAAGATTATGATTAAAGTAAACTCAAAGCCTTGAATAAAAACCTGACTCTAGCTGCCCATACTAGATGCAAACATAAGATTAAAATGTACAAGAGATACAAAATATTTCTCTTAAAAAAAAAAAAAAAATTAAAAAAAAAAAAAACGTATTTTTCATGTAATAAAATTCTATGAAAAATAGTTTGTTTCCTTGATGCTTTTCCAATAAATATCATTGTAGAATCAACATTTTGTATTAGTTTTTAATTAACAACATGTGATTGGATGATTTCCCCCCCTCCGTATAGCACTTAACCCTTTAATTGGCAAATAGTGAAAACTTGTCTTGAACAGGGTGGCTACAGAAATTCAGAATAAAAGTTTCCTGATTTTCATGACTAATTTTGAAATTTCAATGATTTCTGTTACCTATTATATACATTCCATAATTTTGTGTATATTGTGTAACATGCTTGCTAACCCACTGCAATTCAAAAAACTATACTGTGGGGCAAAAATATTTTTTTTTTTTCTTTGTTCACTTACAAAAAGGAAAATAAAATTAAAAATTTTGGAGAAATTAACAAAATTATAAAAATATGACTCCTTTTAATTGCACAGCATATTAACATCAAGACATAAAATTATTCCTCAAGATGTTGCATTGAAATATTTTATTATTATTATTATTTTTATGTTAACTTGGTGCGATTCAACTAGAAAGCAGTGCTAATCCTGTGCAATCATGATTAAGATAACACCTATTTGGCAATCTTTCAGTCATGCTTGCTGGGCAAAAATGAAAATTTCCATGATTTTAGGGTGTTTTTACAAAATTCCCTGATATTTCCAGATTGATAAAGTACCTTGATTTTTCCATGATTTCACAGTTTTCCCTGATTGTTGACACCCTGTTGAAGGTCTGCAGATGTATTGCCATCTAGCAACAACTGTTCACAATAAGACAACGTCTGCTGGCTGCTTTATAACTTGATGGTGAACGAGAGAAACAAGCAAATAGCAGCCATTTGGAGTTGTAACTATTAGAGTTGCACCGAATATTTGGTTACTATTTAGTATTCGGCCTATTCAGCAGGTAACACTGAATATTCATTTTGGCCGAATATCTTAATATTCGGCGACTAAAAAGTGGAGTTAAATTTTAAATTAAGTTGAAATATTGAAATCGATAAAAATATTTTTTTATTATATAATTTTTTTTTAATCATCAATGTTATAATCTCAAAGAATATTAAAAAAAAAAAAAATCTAATAAAGTTCTTATTTTGAAATTTACACGAATATAGAATTTTTCAGGAAACACACACCCATTTAGATTTAACATCATGAAACCAGTTTATCATTTTTCACTAAGCAGATACACTAACAGCATTGATACATCAATATGCAGACAAAACAATTCAGCACCAAGTTGCTAAACACAAGCAAACAAGAGCAGTGTAAACCAGTTACCTAAAACTGTGCAATTTTCAAATGCCAAGTTGTGAAACATGCACAGAGAAAAGTGATGTAAATCATCTAATGCTCTACAGATTCAACATAGTACACAGTGTCTGGAAACATAGTGAGAGAAGTGAGAATCAAAATAGCGAGTTAGACTACATTGCAGGGTTCCCAGCATGAAAGACACTCAGAAATAGTTGCTTTAGTTGCCTTTAATGTATAAAATAGTAGCCACTTCGAATGAAATAGTAGCCATTTCGATCCAAATACTAGTCTTGCAGTTAAATATATATATATATATAATAAAGATGATCTATTAAGCATAGTAGAAGCCAAGCAACAGATACAAGATCACTGAAACACCAATGGCCAATAATATTTAAAAAAAAAAAAATTATCAGTGGATGAAATACACTAATATAAAGAAACCAGATCTATTAATTAACAGCCTGCAAAACAAACGAATCAATAAAGTAACACAACAAATCTTAACTTATAACCATAAACTTATCAAAATTAATGAAAAAACAACCCAAGAAACCACAAGATAAGAAGAAGGAGGCAGGCGGCAAGACTTGTGACTTGCCTGTGGGGTTAAACTAGTTTCAAGCTGGCAATACTCACCCAGTCTGCCACGACCAGAACAGGAACCATATGGATTTAAAAAAGCAAAATTTCAAAGCAGATGAACAACAATGAAACCACGAAGCAACAATGAAATTCACAGATTGATCACATTGTGTTTAACAGTATAATTAGAACATTAAATATTAGTTGACAACTCAAAAAGGAAGAAGCTGAAATTAAGCTGTTTTGGGAGATAATGTGGTCAGAAGATATAAAATTCATGTAAGAAATTAAATACTTTTCTTGTGAAAGAAACCTGATACATGTGTAACGGCATATAAAACAGAGTTTACATAACGAGATATTAAACTAGTTGGCATAGGTGGACTCTGCTCAGTTCCTCATCATATGTATGTTCTCATAAATTTCTACTACAGAACATATTATATTCATGTTAAGAGAAATTAATTTGACCAAACGCTTGACACAGTAACAGAACGAAATCCATGCCTAATAGGTTACCCACCGTACAGTTTGATATATTTTTCTTATTCTAATCTATTGATTTATTTTATTGGGGTCAATTTCGTAGTTTAGTTTTCATGTTCTATTTACAATGCAACAATCCCCAAAATGCATATTTATATTGGATATCGTCTCATTTTACTATACTGATAAAATCTTAAATTTTGAATAACTTACAAAATTTCCCTATTAGAATATTTGTGGTCAATCATGTTCAAACAAGTATCATAAATG
This sequence comes from Salticus scenicus, assembly GCA_963930645.1. NCBI lineage: Eukaryota > Metazoa > Arthropoda > Arachnida > Araneae > Salticidae > Salticus > Salticus scenicus. Next base: position 199,514,302 of record OZ005652.1, read on the forward strand.
TTATTTTGAAGTTGTCTGATATATTTAGGTCCTCAAAATGGACGTTTATGCTCAGCCCTATTCTGCCATGTTAAGTAAATTGTAAATTCCAAATAACATACGAAATTTTTAAATAAAAAGTTCATAATCGGGCATTTTCATGCCAGTATCTTAAATGATATTTTAAAAGTATTCTGACATCTTTATGATGAAAATATCCCTGAAAGTGGATGTTTATGCAAAATTTTGCCCTATTAAGTAAATCTTAAATTTCCAGTGACTTACGAAATTTTTAAATTGGGAAATTCATAGTCAAGGATGTTTATACTAGCATCTCATATAATATTTTAAAAATAATCTGACATCTTTACGATGAAAATATCCCTCGAAAGGGATATTTATACGAAATTTTGCTGTATTCTGCCATGCTAAGAAATTCATAAATTTCGAATAACTTACGAAATTTTCAAAGTGGCATATTTCAGATTAATGATATTCATCCCGGCATCAAAACTAATATTTAAAAGCTGTTCTTACATCTTTACGATTAAAATTTTTCTTTTCATGCACGTTTAAGTGAAATTTTGCCCTATTCTCCCATGTTAAGAAAGTTGTAAATTTCGAATAACTACAGAAGTTTTTTAATTAGAATGTTGCAAATGAATAGGGTTCTTGCCAGTGTTATAACTAATACTTTAAAACTGGTCCGACCTTTTTGCGATCATTTGTTCGTGAGATATTGTGTACACAGACTAACAAACTAACAGACACTCTACAGACGGACACCATACAAATTTTGTCATTTTTGGATTCCTCACGTCCAGGCCTCACAACAAGTTTTTACCTCAAATATATAGACTTTATAGACTAAAATTGGAAGTTTATAGACTTAATAGACTAAGATTAAACATATTAATAACTAAACTTAATACACAAAATACCTGTAACAATGATACACAAAGATTTTTATGTAATGAAATTTGTTATACATAAAATGCTTAACTAATTTTTGAACATACATTAAAGAAGGTGAGAGAAAAGGCCCACCTCACAATCACTCTGCATTTTCTCTTTTTATTTATTTTAGTAACTGGATGACCGAATTCATATGGTCTCATTGGGAAAATCATTCATGATGTAGACACAGTGATTTGTTTAAAGATAATTATATTTATTATTTGTTTGCCCAGGGCACAGCGCGAGTTACCACTGAAAGCTAATTTTTCTGAAAATAAAGAAAGTTAAAATTGAATCATCATATGAAATCACGAACTATGATTTCCTAACAAAATCATTCAATGTAGATTCCCAGAAGACAAAATTTCTACTATACATTAATTATTCTAGGGTCATGACAGCTAATTTTTATGAAAAATAAGGTAAGTGAGACTGTTTTTCATCTATAAAAAAAGGTCTAAACTTTTTTTTTCAAAGTTTATGCCACATTTCTTCTAGGTGGTGTGTGGGTTACCAGTTAACTCTAAAATGGAATAGAGGGTTATTTCAGTTTGAAATGTCATCCCAAAAAGAGAACGTCAGACTTTTGTGCTGACAATTTAATTGTAAGCTCAAATATTCCCTAAATCTGAATTTTTATCAAAATCCTTCAAATAATTTTTAAGAAATGTGTCTGTCATATTTTGCCTTATGCAAAATGAAAGGTTAACAGTCAACACTATGAAGATGAGGAAAAATAAAACAGATTTCTTATCTTGAAAAACCCATAAAGCTAGTTTTTATCAAAACCATTAGAGCCATTTCCTAGAAACTTTCTGTTGTAATTTTGCAACAAGCGGAGTGAAGGCTAACTGTAAATGTTAACTTTCCTGAAGATGAAAAAAATTCAGTTTGAATTGTCACATAAAAAACCCCCCTAAACCTAAAATAATTATTAAAATCGTTCAAGCAATTTCCAAAAAAAAAGCAAATTCCAGTTATATTTTGCTATGGTGAACTAGATTCCAGTCATATTTTGCTGTGGTAAAGTAACACAGCAATGAACGCTAACTATCCTCGAGACCACAATATGTCAGATTTCATTAAAACTGTTTCCGAGAAAACCAAGTTTCTGCCACATTTTGCAATGGACAGAAATGAGTTAACTTTGAAGGCTAATTTTCGTGATGATGAGGTAAAGTCAAAATAAATTTGGCATCTCAAAAAATACTTAAACCTAAGCTTTTATTAAAATCGTCGTATTCATTTCCTAGTAATTTTTTTATGCATTAGGGTGATGTAAGTGCCTAAACGTATTCCATGCATATTTTTCGTTAAAAAACATATTTTGAATTATAAAAATTATTACCATATTTCTATTATTATTTTTTTTTTTTCCAACTGTACAAAGCATTTATAAGGGAAAAAAAAATGCAACTTACGCAAAATCTTCTAACAAATTCCCCTTGTGTACACTGACTTTATCTACTTTAACTTCAAACTTATTATCAGGATATATAACTACAAGATAAAAAATAATTAGTAAGCAACACATTAGAAATAATAACATTACAATAATTAGAGTTAGGATTATATGCACTTAAAAAATAAAAAAATAGACAGAAAATAAACATTTAAAATTTTATTACCATGTAATAAATTTTTATTATTCTTTCATCAAAACCTAACTCCTTTTAATCTTCTATATTCTAATTAAATATACATCTAAAAATGTAATCTTCAAATTTTATTTAATTAATAAAATACAAATTCATATTTCTTTTAGTCAAAAGTAGAAATGAGAATGGTCCGACCCCCTCCCCCCTGTAAATTTGGGGGGGGGGGGGGGGGGGGGGGGAGAAACAGTTTTTTTCCGTTGACTGAATTTTTTCCCCATGGTTTGTTTAAGTTTTCAACGAGTTGGGTCAACTTGAGACCATCTTTCAAAACATTTTATCACAATAAGCAGAAATTTGTTTGATATAATTATAAACACACTATATATTCCCATGATTAAATATACGTGTACACAGGGCTCCCACTCAATTTTTGTTACAAAAAGGGGACTATTTTTCATGAAAAAGGGGACCAAATGGGGACCACATTTTTTGAAAAAAGAAAAAAAAAAAAAAAACGGGCTAAAGGGAACCCTTTTCCTCTTATGGTATTAACATATTACTTTAGCGAATTGTCAAGTATTGTCAATAAAATAAATTGAAAAATTTCTACACTTTTTTAGCAACTTCTTCTATACATAAAATCGTAACAAAGTAAAAAGTATCTAAATTAAACAAAACTTCAAAATTAAAGAGGCACATTGTAAAAACTTTCTATTTTACACCTACTTCAAAGCCAAATACACCAAAATAATCGCCTCTCATCCATTTCATCATAAAAATGCACTGTCCACCCTCAAAAAGCAAAATTAATGGTACACTTTTAAAAAAAAGGAGGGGGTGGGGGAGGCATATTACATTTCAATTCTAGAAATTAATTGAAATTTTTATTTCAATAATTTATAGGCATTTAAAAAAATTAATTACATGATACTCTTGCAAGTGACTGTTGAAACATGAGATCTTTTTCGCCTCAGGCAAAATTTGAGTTATTATTATTATTTTAAGCTGAATCCCTAAATATGTGATTAGTAATTACATACACAAAGAAAAAACATTTTTTGCGTATCATTGCTGGAAAGGGGAAAAAAAAAACTTTTTTTTTTCACTAATTGATAAATTATGTGCAAATTCTTTATTAAATTGCTAGCAATTATTTCATTGCTTATCTTCAAATTTCAAGTTTTTTTTTTTTTTTTTTTTTTTAAAGCTGTTTTTCGATACATGTGATCACTTCACTACAAATCCTCAAAATTTCTTTGCGTGTGTGCCTAACTGATTGAATGTGCCATATTCTGGCAGCTGATTGCTGAAATGCGGGATCATTATGCCACTGATAGACAAAAGCAAGGTTTTAATTGCTAAAATTCTTGGAGCAATTTTGGTGTAAGGAAAAAAAAAAACTCATTATGGAGCATCAAATTGCCGTTTCAGAGCAGATTTCTTAGTTTGGAATATCAAAACTGTATTTTGTGGTGAAAAATATCCAGATTTTTAGTAACATACTTTTGCTTAATTCTAACAAAAATTAATGTCCCCATGGATATGTGTTTGCCTATGTAGTACACATCATCCTCAAATCTAATAGAAAATTTTCTTATCACATGCTCACAGCACATGATTCTTGAAAGTTTCATATGATGTTGAACATGGGAATAGCAATTCAAAAATCATGGGAGGGGCTCAAAATATTTCATTTCAAAAATGGCTTGAAATTATTGTCAAGAAAATCAATTAATAATTAAATATCAATTAATATTCCCTAATTATTAGTATTAGTTACAAAATATCGTTAATTATGAACATTTGTAAGATTTTAATTTGGTTTTTAAATGGGTGATTACTTCATTTGCCCTTAAAAGGAAATTTTGTAATAATCAATATAGTTGGGGGGGGGGGGGGGGGGTGAGCCCCCTCCCTTTCCTACATCCATGATGTTGAATAACCCACTGGATGTGGATACAGTCTAGCCTCTTATTATATTTTTATGCAGAGTGTTATCTCATAGAAAAAAAATGTATATATAAAATGAAACTGTTTAATTACTTCATGATAAGATCTTAAATATGTTAGAATGCTATTTTTTCATTGTTAATTTATACTATCTTATCGGCTGATGATTATTTTAGAAGCTATTTATTTGATAAATTATAATAAGAGATATATGTAAAATTTTTGTAACTGATTGCCAAAATAAGTGACTATTTCGCCACTAACGTAGAAAATTTATGTTTAATTGCAACTAGTTGCTGAAAATAGGCTATTATTTTGCCCCTAATGCTTAAAATTTGCATTTTCTTTTCCTTTTTTCAAAGCTAATTCTCAAAATACGCGATCATTTCAGTACTAACTTATAAAATCGCTCTATTTTTCAGATTCTCGGAATAGCAAGTAATTTTGAGTCTATCGACGAAATAAGCGATCATTTCAGCGATAACTGAAAAAATTTGCGCTTTTTTTCAAAGCAGATTACCGAAATACGTGATAGTATTGCGACAGATTGCCAAAATACGCAGCTATTTTTTAATTCTATTTTTATGCTTTTCCCTTTAAAATTGGCTCTTTAAAAAAAAAAAAAAATTACTTTTTTAAAACTTTTTCCCCTAAATCGGCCATTTTGCGATCGATTGATGAAATATGCAATCATTTCACCATTAATGGATAAAATTCGACTTTTTCACTGCAGATTCCTAAAATATATTATTTTTTGCTACTAACTGCCGAAATACGCAATTATTTTGATACGATCGTCGAAATATGGGATCACTTTACTGCTACAAAAATAAATTCAAAAACTGGCGTACAGACAATAGCAAGAAATTAAAACTTCTTCACACACGATAAATTTTAAATCAGCACAACCGATTTCGAAAGGACGTAGCCTTTCTTCATCAGGTGCAAACACGTGCAACTGCCTTGGAGGCAAAAGCAAGACTGAAAGCAGGACAAAATCCAGAGGGGGAGGAGCAACACAAACAACCAATAAGAAGTAACATGCAGGGCAGGACCAATCAGAGAGGAACACAAGTACACACACACCACAAAAAGAGGAGGGAGGAAAGGAGTAAAAATTCATTTTTTTTTTTTTTTTTTTTAATTTCAATAATATTAAACTAATAAGTAAATTTAATAAAATTTATCCATTAATTATTAAATTTTTTTTTTTATTATAATTATTTTATTTAATTGAATTAAACAAATTTTTCCAGGCTGTAGACAGCAAAGTGGAATCAGATTTTTCATTGACAATTTTATCACGATTTAGGTAAATAGCTAAATTTTCCAAAAAATCCAGTTCGAAACGCGTTTGGCATGAAAGATAATTTTGGCACTCTTAAAATTAAAACTATGATCAAATTCCCAACTGTGCTTCGCAATAGAAGATTTAGAAATTTCTTGATTAACAACATACCGAGAATGTTCACGGTAAACAACATTCAAGATTTCTTTTAGTTTGACCAATAAAGATAAATCACAGTTATTACAAGGGACATTATAAATACCCCATTTTTGAAGCTCAGGAACAGGGGTTTTGATTGAAAGGAATTGGAATTTATTTCGTGATAAAATTGTCAATGAAAAATCTGATTCCACTTTGCTGTCTACAGCTGGAAAAATTTGTTTAATTCAATTAAATAAAATAATTATAATTAAAAAAAAAATTTAATAATTAATGGATAAAGTTTATTAAATTTACTTATTAGTTTAATATTATTGAAATTAAAAAAAAAAAAAAAAAAAAATGAATTTTTACTCCTTTCCTCCTCCTCTTTTTGTGGTGTGTGTGTACTTGTGTTCCTCTCTGATTGGTCCTGCCCTGCATGTTACTTCTTATTGGTTGTTTGTGTTGCTCCTCCCCCTCTGGATTTTGTCCTGCTTTCAGTCTTGCTTTTGCCTCCAAGGCAGTTGCACGTGTTTGCACATGATGAAGAAAGGCTACGTCCTTTCGAAACCGGTTGTGCTGATTAAAATTTATGGTGTGTGAAGAAGTTTTAATTTCTTGCCATTTTACTGCTATTTAATAAAATTTGCGCTTTGATCAAAGCAGATTCACGAAATATGCGGTATTTTTGAGAGTGATCGCCGTAATGCATGATTATTTAAAAGTGACTTAAAATCGACACTATTTTTCATAGCAAATTCCCAAAATATGTAATTTGCGACGTACTGTTGAATATGTGATTATTTTACTGCTAATTGATAAAATTCATGTATTTTTCAAAGTAAATTCCTGAAATATGTGATAATTTTACGACTGATCGCCGAAATAAACGATTCATCTATAAATGATAAAATTGGCACATTTTTTTCAAAGCAGACTCCCGAAATAAGAGATAATTGTGCAGCCGAGACTGCTAAAATACGCGATCATTTCTCAATTGATAAAATTCACGCTTTTTTCAAAGCAAATTCCCGAAATATACAAAAAAATTGCGACCGACCCCATACACAATCATTTCACCATTTACTGACAAAATCCACGTTTTTATTTATTTATTTATTTCAGCAAATTTCCGAAATAAAGGACCATTTCATTGCTAATTGTGAAAGTTCGCGTTTTTCTTAGTCTATTGATGAAATAAGCAATTATTGCGCCGTTTTTTTTTTCTTTTCCTCTGACTTATTCTTTTTTTCTTTAAAGCATATTCCGAAAATAGGCCACTAATTCATTAGCCACTAACTGCAAAAATTACAATCTCTCCCACTTTTATTTTATTTTTGTTTTTTCAGCTAATATTATGTAATTTTCTTATATTCGAATTTTTTCAATAAACAATTTTAAAATGTATATTTTTAAAAGAAATTTATTTTATTTCGTCGATTTTTGTAAAAGCCCATTTTAAGAACGTCGATCATAGTTAAGTGCACGTTTCCCAAACTATCTTTTCCTAATTTGATCCTTGCAATTATCTCACTTGTTCCATCAGTACAAACTTCGAAAAAAAAATATATATATGATATAAACCTTTACGTAAGAAACAGTTTTGTACTGCTTCTGATAATTTATTGTCCATAAAAAAAAAAAGGACACAGTTCATAAGAAAAAAATAAAAAATGGCGGGGGGGGGGGGGGGGGGGGGGGCTGGATTTATGCTCGCGGAATTTTTGTTGACGGATATTTTTTATTTGGGCACGAATCTCGCCATCCTGCGAGAACAAACTCGTGAATTTTGACTCTTAAGCAAATTCAATGACTATTCAAAGAAGTTCGCTTTTCAGACAGACAAAAAAAAAAAAAAAAAACGTAAACAGAATGAGGAATAATTTTATTTAAATTTTCAGTAAGCGTACCTTCACGATCACAGAATCACAAAGTAATTCCTACCACGTGCACACGATAGAAATTATCGGAAGAGAGAAGGAAGGGGCAAAAGAGTAAAATAAAATGATCGGCTTAAAAAAATTAGCTCCCGCTGTTAAAATTTTAAACGATTTTCGGCATTTAGCTGAGCATCGATTAAAATTTTACGGTCGGTGAATTGCCTGTAAAAACGGACTTCACGGACCAAGCAGCAAAAAAACAGACATTTACGGACTTGAAGCAAAATAACGGACCAATTCCCCAAAAACGGACCTAGAGGGAGCCCTGTGTACACAAATTATTACATACATATTGCAGATAGGCAGTAGACAAAGAAAAATCAAATATAGCATATTTTTTATTTCTTTAAGTACACTACACATATAAATGGTTAAAAATTATTAATCCATTTTTCATATTTTAAATTTTTAACTTAATAATTCAGTTATCTATCAGTAACTCCATTTAAAATTTTTAAAAATGTTTTATTAACTCTGTGACACTGAAAATTTTATTTCATAAATTTAAAAAGTTTGCATGATTTTCAGATGAATCATTAAATTTTATTTAGTTTTCAAGTTTTGGATATAAAGAAATCAGGTTCAAGTCGATGAAAAAAAAAAAAAAAAAATATTTTGTCCTTTTGATTCTAGTCTAAATTCATTGTATCAATGCTGCCAGGAGATGAACATTCATAGGAATGGAAAATTAATGTTTGAATGATTTTTGGTGTTTTGTACAAGGAAAGGTACTGGCAGTTATGAAACAGAAAGGCTCATTTTTTAATAGTAAAAGCTTTTTGCATATATATTATTTCTGTTAAGAAAAAATAATATGGATTGAATGTATTTTTAAATATTTAACATTTTATATTTTTTAAGATATTATAACCATGAAGAAACCCCGTTTTTATCTGTAAACATCCATTTTTTTTTTCAATTTTTCCAGAAAAAGACTTTTTCTTTTTTTTTTTTCTTTTTTCATTGCTCAAAATTTCCGGAAATTTTAAATCTCTAGTCAAAAGTAAAATAATAATAATAATAATGATCAAGATATATTTTTTAATCAATATTTACACTTTAGTCATTTTGGCACCTATCAGATGGGTGTCAAAGTCAGTAGCAACTTAATGAAGCACTATAAGTTGAAAGTGGTTATGTTTATTTACCAATAAAATTAAGTTAATGGAAGTGACCCTCAACTATTGTGCTGCAAAATTACACAAGCAAAAAGCACTTTACTCCCTAATGAAGTAGCTAAAATGGCCTAACTTTTGGCACTAAGCATACTAGAATCTATCCACGGGTAACTGCTAGTATGTAATAACTACTCTATCAGGGACACTATGAAAATAACAGCACAATTATGTTCAAATAAAACACTGCTTAAGTTTGAGAATGCTGTTTCTTAATAAATCAACTTATGACTATTACAACAATTTATTACACGTATATTTGTGCATTTTCTAAAAGTACAAAATAGCAAATGCATACAATCTAATACAAATGCACTAATACACAATGCATTAATAGAAATTTTATTGTGCTTAACCAAATAAGAAATGTGCTTACTTAATGTATAAAGATGTGGTTTTTTATCTTTGAAAGTATCTTCAAATTTTGGTATAGAAGTGGAACGTTTCCAATGCTTTTCTTCATAAGTACCATTTTTTGGATTGCGATGTCTAAAGATGAAATGCAACTGAAAGAAATTAACATAATGTTGATTTTAATCGTTAGTTTAAAATATTTTTTACAACATAAAAAAAGTATTAGAAAATCAATATTCATTTGAGATTTTAAAAATCTATAATATTGTTTCATCTGTAATAATGAAACTCACAGCTAAAATTTCAAAACAAAATACAGATAATTTGCTTACACATGTTGAAATTTAATACTGGTGTAGGATATTATAAAAGCTACTTGGCATAGATGAATTCTTTTAGTTCCCCACTATATATAAATTCTCATAAATATCTAGTACAGCACGTATTATATTCACGTTAAGAAAAATTAATTTGACCGAATGCTTGGCATGGTGACAGATTAAAATATCCTCCCAAGTAGGCAATCCACCATTCAGTTTAATGCATTTACTTTATCCTAATTTGTTTATTTTATCTGGAGTCAGCTTCGTAGTTTAGTCTTCCTGCAATTCCATACTATTTCCAATGCAACAACCCACATAATACGAATTTCTATGAAATATTGCTCTATTCTGCTAGTTGAGAAAAATC